>JAQIVF010000690.1:0-19151 GCA_034698365.1 Steganacarus magnus
AAAAACCTGTATTTATATAGTTTTTGAATTATATTCTGCCGCTATATTTATCTGATGCAATGCGAAGAAAACTTTTTCATTCTTTATATTCAGTACATTATTGTTGTTTTACATCACTTGACATTTATTGCGAGGCCGACTATTATTTTACTATACATTTACGTATGAAACGTATATGAAATGTTTTTTTCATTTGCCTTTAACTGTAAATTGTTTCTTATACCTTATATAAAACTCTTGAGTGCCTAATAAAGTTGGAATAGGATTTAATTACGCATTATGGCGATATAATTTTGTTTGATGTAATCTCTATTATCTGTAATAAATTTTTATAATAAAAGGGTAGATAATTTCGTGATTATTATTATTAGGTGAGATTTTTCCTTCGCTTTCTTCTTCTTGAAAGCATTGAAATTAATACAGAAAATATTAAAAATTTAGATTACGATACTTTTATAAATGAGTGTATTAGACAATATTTTAATATTAAAACATATTAAGCATTTTAAGCATATTAAGTAGTATTTTTCGCTATATTTTATTCACTTAAAAATTATAATACAACTAAGAGGGAAAAGTTTTCGGGACAGGACGGGATAGGATCGTGATTGGCAATAATTCTACGGGATTTATCAGGACAGGATTATAAGTACAGAATATCGGGATGGGACAGGATTGAGCTTCCAGAAAAATCCCGAAAATATACATTAATATAGAAATATTTGTCATGCAACTTGTATAAACTAATTTTTACAAGTTTTTATGAAGTTAAACTGAATAAAGTTTTAATTTCATCACTACAACGATATTTAAATAGTGAGTTAAATATTGAAAACATTTATTTATAAATCCACTGTATATTTTTCTATTAAATAAGCAAAAATAAATAGTTTCAGGAAGGGACAAGACGGTACAAGAATTTTCTTTAAACAGAACGGGACGGGATAGCTCTTATAAATTTTCAGGACGAGACGGGACTCTAGTTTTCAAAGTTTTTCCCTCTCTAAATACAACTGTAATAAATTCACAAAAAAACAAATGACCTTAACTGTATTATATTATTTTTGAGCTGTCAGTATTAATGCTGAGTTATAGACAAATACGTTATTATCCTATTTAATATGCATTTTAAGCGATTGATAGTGTTGTTTGTCATAGCAACCCATTTCCGTTATATCTGCTATATAAGCCAACATTATTACTGCTTCAGTTTGCAATACGAGCGAACAGATCACTCAAGGCACAAACACTCACACTGTATAACATTACAATAAACCTATTAATATTTTGCGTAACAGTTTATACGGGTAAAAATAATCACAAATTGTGATTAAAAATATTGTAAAATAAATAAAAATTTACGGAATTAACGCCGCGCGTAGCACGGGAAGTAAACCTAGTTAATATTTATATAAATAGAGTATAAACACAGTAATGTGAAAATGAAATAAATTTTGCTAAATTTATAATTTATTTGTGTATATAATCAAAAAATACGAAAATATAACATTGAAATTATACGTCGGTTACAATTTAGTTCTAAATATGGAAAACTTGAGAGTTCATTCAAAATTTAATTAATAATTGTAGTTTCAATCTTTTCAAATAAAATTAATTTGATGCGATTTAAAAAAAACACCTTTGGTTCTGCATATACAGGTAATAAACATTAAAAGAAACTGCATCCAATCATTTACCATTAGCGCAACAGCAAAACAGGAATTTATGGATTCAAGGTTTTTGATGAAATTAAAATCTTTTATTTTTTGTTCAGAAATTATGCGGAAATTGTGTGAGAGTAGTAAAGAATTTGCGTGATGAGTGCCGCATTCTAATTAAATATATGGAAATGATTGTGCAAAACAATTTTTTTAATGAATGATTGACTGAGAGACAGCAGAATAACATTTCCAAAATTATTTGCAGCGCAAACTCGAGTATCACCACTACAAACATATAAAAGCCAAAACATATTAGTTTTATTATATTTTCAAATTTTATGAAAATACAAAAAAAAAGTTTTAAAAATTAAGAATTTCTCTTACACTTAAATTAATTAATAATGTCGAACAGTAGAGATTTCAGTGGTAAAGTAGTGATAGTGACTGGTTCGACATCGGGTATCGGAGAAGGAATTGCCATATATTTATCAAAATTGGGCGCTAATGTTGTGATCACTGGTCGACGCGCAGATGAGGCTAAAAGAGTTGCAAAACTTTGTGAATCAGTTTCGCCCAAAGGATTAAAGGTAAACTATACTAAATTTTTTTTGTAAATTATATGATCACATTTTAAAAATATATATATTAAATAAAAGCTTTTTTTTTGGTTAGCCGTTAGAGATAGTGGCGGATATCACTGATGATGAACAGGTAAAAAATTTAATCGAAACCACCATAAAGAATTTTGGTCAAATCGATGTGCTCGTGAATAATGCCGGCGCTGGAGTGCTAACATCAATAGAGGACAACGATTTGATGGAAAAAGCGGAAAAGATTATGAGATTGGATGTGCGATCAGTGGTGTATTTGACACACTTAGCGGTTCCCTATTTGGAGAAATCGAAGGGAAATATTGTCAATATCTCGAGCGGTGCGGCAATCAAACCGGTATTTATTCTTAAATAATAATTTCTGATTTGTCACTCGGAAAGAGGTATTATAAATATAGTAAATTTGTATTCTTTTACACAGTTTAATAATTTTTCGATTTATTGTATGGCAAAAGCGGCATTAGATATGTTTACGAAATGTTTGGCCATTGAGTTGGGACCGAAAGGAGTACGTGTTAACGCTATTAAGTAGGGTTTCTTTTTTTCTAAAATAAATATACCTTATAGTACAATATTGGAACACAAAATTATTTTTCTATTTTTACCAATAGTTCTGGTCCTGTTACCACTAATTTAGGAACAGCGATGGGATTGAATGCGGAACAAAATCAGCAATTGTTTGACACGCTTGCAAATTCAACAGTGTTGGGAACGATAGGACAGCCGCAGGACATCGCAAACACTGTGGCATTTCTCGCTTCAAACGATGCGCAATTCATTACTGGCACGTGTATGGCTCAGGACGGAGGCTTGACTTTAAAATAGCGTTAAAATAAATTATAATTATATGAAAGGTCTAAAATTTATTCTTTTAACTACTATTCTCTTAACAAAGTAGTCTATGAAACATATTTATTTCTACAATCAGTGCATTGCACATGTAATATAAGCGCATCGCAAATAATTGTATGCCTTGTTAGCAACAACAACAAGGAAAACAACATTTTATTGATTCAAGGTTTTAATAAATAGCAAACATCCTTATTATTTATGGTTTGTGGGAGTATTGCGATCATAATGATCACGCATTGCAGACAGTATTCTTTATTAATTACTATAATTACAGTTTATCAATGATTTCATAAGATAATTGAAAAATAAAACGAGAAGATCTTCAACTAATGCATAAAAACATTATTATAACTTTCATTAGTGATCTTCAAAATAAAATTTCAATATAATTTGTGCGAATTTAATTTTTTCTATAAATTCATGATATCCCTAATCAAGTTGTGTATAATTTTAATATTGAGTTTTTAATTTAATATGAATATATTTTACATGTGGTGAAGAATGTGGTATAAAAGTGAAAATATTTTTCAATGAATTTAATCAGTTCGCTATATATTTCAACACCACTTTATCAGAATGGAGTGCGCTATTATTAGTAGTGTGCGTGCACTTTAACTTTTACAGTGCGCTTATCACTGATCATAAAATAACATACAAAGATAAACCGAAATAAACTCAATTCATAATAACAACTCTGTGAATATTTTTTCACTTTTTGGTTTACTTTTTTGCAATAAATGTTGAACTCATTGATTTGACCACACATGTCAATTCTTTAGTTTGTTTTTCGGTCTGTTATCATTCGAGTATAATAACTTTTGCGATTTTCAAGTTATTGCAAGGAATTCATAACTTTTATCAGTTCACGTCATTTCAAGGACTTTATGCTGAAGTCAATATTAGTAGAGAGTGCTTGTACTTTCGCTTTTTACAATAATCTTATCATTGTGTTATAACTAGTGTTGATGATTATAAAAATTCAATTTTGCTTTAATTTTACTTTTGCTTTAGTAAAAATACTTCTGAATTTGATTTTCTTTTACTTTTGCTTTCGTTAAAATTTTAATTTTAATTGTATTTTACTTTAGCTTCCAAATTATATTTCCATTTTAATTACTTTTACTTTCAAATCAAATTTTAATTTTGATATTCTTTTACTTCTACTTCTAAGTCAAATTACATTTTACTTTTACTTTTTTAATTTTGATTTTACGTATAAAAACGTTTAAAACGTTTAACTTTTAATTTATTTAGCAAGTTTCTATTTTTTTGTATACTTTTACTTTTGCTTTTTAAATAAAAATCAATTTAACTTTCTTTTGAAACCCATATTCACGATAACGAGATTATTAAACATTTATACAAAATATTGATGACTATTTTGTCGTGTTTATTAATAACTAGTGATGGTAATAAGCTCAAAAATGGTGAACTTCAGCTTGCAAAGCTCAATCTCAAAAATTATGTAACTTAAGCTTGAGCTTTTAAATTTAAATAAGATTGAGCTCGAGCTTATTAAATATGCATCGAGCTTCACCTTGAGCTTATAGCTTATAGCATATAGCTTATAGCTTATGGTGCAATCAGAGAACGACTTTTGATCAATCTTGCAATCAATCACCTTTTGCATATCCAATTAGTTTTTATAATTTTTTTTTAATTTAATAGAAATTTTTTGTTAGCACCAAATACTTGAATTTTTGTAACCAAATAACCACCAATTTTATTAAAACTCTATCCCCAAAAATCCCATCTCTAACAATAACTAACGTTGTTTTTACCCATAACCTTAAGAACATACAGTTGAGTAACATATCTGAGCTTTTTATCGCACATATAAGTTAGTAGTTATCTAAACGTTTACTATTAGCAACAGGAAAACAGCAATTTAAGGATTCAAGGTTTTGATGAATTGAAATTCTTATTAATTGTTTAGAAGTTATGCTAGAATTGTGCCAGAATAGCAAACACCAGGCCTCGAGTGCAATGAGTGGCGCATTTTAATTGAAAACAGTAAAACTTACAGCACACTAAATAATAAGCGTCAAAATCAAAATACACGATAACAATAAACATTTCAATTATATAAATATTTATATCAGTAACTAATAGTTAATAGTTAATTAATAGTTAATAGTTAAATAGATTATAAAGTTATAATCTGTAGTAATTATTACACATCACATATGGGTTATCTAAGAAATCACAAGACCGGCGTCAACCGCCATACACGTGCCAGTAATAAATTGCGCAGAGTTTGATGCGAGAAATGCATATTACTTGGAATTAAATAGAATTTATTACTTTTACTTTCTAAGAAAAACATTGCAAATATATATATACTGTATTGTAATTTTTTATTGCAATGATTACGATACGCCGTAAAGAAAGTTTATTTTTTCCAACTTATCTTTAGGCGGAACTGATACGACTAAACTTGTATATACTTTATAATCAACTTATTAAAGAAATTTTTAATGATTCAAAGAATCAGTGTCACACTTACATGCAAAGTAATTTGGATTACATTTTCATAGTATATAAGTATTTAATTTAATTTCGTAAACAACTTCAATCAAACTAATTCTTTGTCGCACAAAAGAGTATCATCAACTTTAAGATGTCAAACAGTAAAGATTTTAGTGGTAAAGTAGTGATAGTGACTGGTTCGACATCGGGTATCGGAGAAGGAATTGCCATTCATTTATCCCAATTGGGCGCTAATGTTGTGATCACTGGTCGCCGCGAACAGGAGCTCAAAAGAGTTGCGGCACTTTGTGAATCAGTTTCACCGAAATCATTAAAGGTATATTAATTATATTATGTTATTTGAAACTGGAAAATATAAATGTTTTTTATTGCCCAAAATAACATTTTACAAATCGTGTACTCAAGCCGTTAGAAGTGGTGGCAGACATCACTAATGATGAACACGTGAGAAATTTATTAAACTCAACTATCGATACGTTTGGCAAACTCGATGTACTGGTGAATAATGCTGGCGGTGGTTGGCTTACAACCATTGAAAGTCCAGATTTAATGGAAATTTATGAGAAAACAATGCAACTAAGTTTGAGATCTGCTGTATACATATCTCAATTAGCGGTTCCTTATTTAGAAAAAACTAAAGGAAATATTGTGAACATCATCATTAATTATTACTAAATACGAAAATATTTTACGTCAGATAATAGACATCAAAATATTGCATCAATGTTTCATAATCTCATTGCTTTGAATATGTGTTTCAATCATACGCTAATCACAAGCCGTCTGATGATGATAAGAATTAGCTGATAAATTGAACAAACATAACATTTGTTTCATTGAAAAACAATTGAATTGAAAAATTAATAGAAACAAGAAAATTTTAAAAAAATACAAAAAATTAAACTAATAATGTGGTTCTTATTATATAAAACAGTCAATCAATTGGATGCCCTATTGTATGTCAAAAGCGGCATTAGATATGTTCACCAAATGTTTGGCAGTAGAATTGGGACCGAAAGCGATACGTGTTAACGCTATCGAGTAAGTGCTATGCAAGAAAATGTTTAAGAATAATAATTTTTCTTATAAAAAACATTTTCTAGTGTCGGTCCGGTTAAAACTGGATGGGGTGAGGCTTTAGGAAAGTCAGACGAGGAAATGGAGAAAATGTGGCAGAATCTTAGAAAGTTGACACTAGTGGGAAGAATGGGTGAACCGCACGATATCGCGCTTACGGTCGCATTTCTGGCGTCGAGTGACGCGTCATTCATTACCGGCACGTGTATGACCGATGATGGCGGTTGGCTATGCAGTCCCCATACTTAAAATTTGGATATAAATTTTTTATGTAACTAAATTAAAAAGCACTGCTAAATTTTTCTAGAAATTCTTAAAATTTTAATTTATCAATAATAAAGTAAAATGATTATAATTTTATAATTTTTCGTAATTTACTCGCTACTAGTAAATTGCGTTTGCAATTTTCTCACGAAATTTGCTTCACAATTTGCGCTGTGCAACACTGGTAAAATCTATTCCTATACTAAGATTTCTAAATTGTTATCGCTGCTAAAACATCAACACAGTTAGCTAAACTATCGACTAATAAAGTAACTCAAAATACAGAGTATAAAAGAAGTAAAAGTGTAAACTAGTGTCAACTTGAAAGTCTAGTGAGAGTAGTTTTCACCGATGATTATTTAGTTTTTAGATTTTTATGACAACCACGTATTAACTTAATATGTGCTTGAATTTTTTTAAAATAAATATCAAAAACAAATAAAAATTTTAATAAATACCTTATAAAACATTATGTAATATGATGTATATAACCTTGAAATTGTGACCTCGCCAACCGTACAATTAAATAAAATTAAACGATAATCATGTACTGTAAACCAGAGTTTCTTTGCATTTGTTATGTCATCTTTTTCTGATTTAGAAAATTAACTATAAATACGAGCATTGATTGAAAACAGTTAATCATTTACCCGTACTAATCAAACATTGCGCTGATTTTATAGATTACCTTTGTCTGAATTATATATCTTACATAAACTTATTTGAAAATGTCAAACAGCAGAGATTTTAGTGGTAAAGTAGTGATAGTGACTGGTTCGACATCGGGTATCGGAGAAGGAATTGCCATATATTTATCTCAATTGGGCGCTAATGTTGTGATCACTGGTCGACGCGAAGATGATGTTAAGAGAGTGGCAAGACTTTGTGAATCGGATTCCCCGAAACATTTAAAGGTAAATAAATAAACATCACAATAAATTCTTATAACAAAAATTGCTAAAATCTCTCTAACGTATAGCCGTTAGAAGTGGTGGCAGATGTGACTAACGATGAACACGTGAAACGATTAATTGAAACAACAGTTAAAACTTACGGACAAATTGATGTTTTGGTCAATAATGCTGGCGCTGCACAGTTTACCACTATTGGAGACAATGATTTGATGGAAAAGTATGAAAAGATAATGCGTTTGAATGTGAGATCTGTGGTGTTGTTAACTCAATTGGCTGTTCCTTATTTGGAGAAAACTAAAGGCAATATTGTCAATATCTCCAGCGTTGGAGCAATTTCTCCGGTACTGTACTGTAACAGTATAATTATTTATCCGCAAATCTTTTGACTTAAAAAATCATTTCATGTTAATATTTTTTATTTTAAAGAGTAACATAATGTCAGTATATTGTATGTCAAAAGCGGCATTAGATATGTTCACCAAATGTTTGGCAGTAGAATTGGGACCGAAAGTGATACGTGTCAATAGTGTTAAGTATGTGTTATTGTAATTTTCATAATATTATACTGTATTCTGTTTAGAATAAGTTATTAATACTAATTCCCAATATTACAGTCCCGGTCCGGTGGAGTCAAACATCTTAGTGGCGATGGGATTGCCTGCCGAACACAGCGACAAGTTTTTCGAAACATACTCGAAAGCCACGTGTCTCGGCATAATTGGTCGTCCGCTGGACATCGCTTACGCGGTGGCATTTCTAGCGTCCAGTGACGCGCAATTCATTACCGGTTCAATATTGGTCGCTGATGGAGGCTTACTCTTAAAAGGTCATCCCTCCGAGTAATAGAAGTTATTACAAACTTTTAAAGTATCACACAAATACGTAAAGCGCATAAAATTAACAGAAGTGTGATAAAACTTCTAAAAGTATAAAAGACTAAAACACACAAATCGAGTGGTATTGTATTTGTAATAAAAATTTAATCTAACATTTAAATTGTAAAGATATGATATAACAGATTGTAAGGTACAAAATTTTTAAATTAATAGTAATATAAACCTCGCATTTAATTCAACAAAAAAAATCTATAATTGTTTACATACGACATTTTCCATTTATCCATTTGGCATATGTCGGTTTTAATAGTGTCAAAATCAGTGGTATACCTTACAACAGCCTAAAGTGGCATATGTCTACGGCCAAAAAGCGTGAGACACGGACGGACGGACGGACTTTCCAAAATCCTTGACGGAATACCTGCCTTGATTTTATCGAAGTCAGAAAATATATGCCTTTCACAGCTAAAGAAAACTGTTTTTTTAATGTTTTCCTCCCTCTCTATCTCTCTTACACACACAAACAAACACACATACACAGAAATACATTATTCTCGTTTAAATTGAAGTATCAAACAACTGCATCAAAAGTTAATACTAACGCTTTAATAATTGTACTCTCTTTCTCTTTCTCTCTCTCCCTTAATATTTTGTGCTGCACATCCCTCTCTCCCTCTCACTCCCTTAACAGATCCCTCTCCCCTAACATTACAATACATGTATTGCGTGGAAACACGTTACACATTATTAAGAGTATGTTCATTACAGGTAAATTACAGATACTAGAATACGACCTCGAAATCGTGTGTAAAGTTATTATTATTAGTACAATTACTTTGCCAGTAGTAGTGTTTGTTTTTACCGTTTAAAAAACGGGAAAAGAAATCTTGTCCTTCAATGTCATAGAGTTTTTGATTTTGAATTGAATGCGATTGCGATGCAAGAAATCATTTCTATCATATTTCATCATTCAAACACTCGTAAAGTAAGTATATATACCTGTCAGTGTTAAGCTTTAATTAGTGATAGTGATTGGTTCGACATCGGGTATCGGAGAAGGAATTGCTATGTATTTATCTCAAATGGGCGCTAATGTGGTGGTCACTGGTCGACGTGCGAAAGATGTTAAAAGAGTAGCAAACTTGTATAACTCGGTAACATAAAAAAACTTAAAGGTCTCACTGTTAAAATATGGCTTATAGTATAGTCGCTTAGTTATAGCTGACATATCGGTAGATGAAGACTCGAAACGTTTAGTAAACACCACACCACAATTGCAGAATATGGTAAAATCGATGTATTAGTGAATAATGCTGGAGCTTTCAAGTTCACCAGTATTTATGATGAAAAGCTTATGGATGTTTTCGAATAGATTATGAGACTAAACATGCGAGCTGTGGTTCACTTAACACACTTATCTGTTACTTATTTAGAAAAAACTAAAGGAAATATTGTGTACTCAGTGGTCTGGCGTTGAAACCGGTATTTATTATAAAAATTAGTTTTCTTTACTGAATGCGAAATTAAGCATTAAAGTTTATTTTCTTTATAGATCTATGATTTACTCGATGGCAAAATCGGCATTAGATAAGTTCACCAAATGTTTAGCCCTCGAATTGGGACCGAAAGCGATACATGTTAATAGCATTAAGTTAAGTAAAAAAATATCTATAAATTACACGTGAATTGGGGGCGAAGTCAGCACCAATTGTTAGAATCGGTACACAACAAGACATTGCGAATTCTGTGGAGTTTCTGGCATCAAGTGACGCGTCATTTATCAATGGCACGTTTTTGCTCGATGATGGCTGCCTTATATACGTTGGTCATAATGTATAAAAATCAGTATTTTTACCCGATCTTCGTTGATATAATTTTAAAATTTATTGTATCTGTTATTTTATTTGAGAAATTAATATTTGTATTGCATAAATATGTCGCCTAATAATGGGCCACATATAAGAAAACTAATAAAATATTTCAATAAAGTAAAGTGTTATTTTAAGTTAGGTTTGAAACTTTTTGAGGAATCTCCAAGTTTTATCGACAGAGTTTTGACTAGTGATGGTTAAAAGCTCAGCTTGAGCTTAAGCTAGCTTAAGCTGAGCTGAGCGAGATTTTTTCGATTCTTGGAATTTAAGCTCAAGCTGGAAGCTCGGCGTTTATTGAAATTGAGCTTGACAAGCTGAAGCTGAAGCTTCACGCCTTGAGCTTAATAAGCTTAAATTTACTCATAATAATGAAAACTAATAATTTTAAATACATATATTTATTAAGTATAGCAAAATTACTTAATAAAAATGTGAGAAAAAAAATTATTTTTTGCGAATTAAAATAATTTAAAATAAAATTTTTACAATAAAACACTAAAAATTAAATTAACCATATGAAAATGATTGCATCATAAACTCCAAGCTCAAGCTCGAGCTCGAGCCATTTTTAATAAGCTCAAGCTCAATCTTATTTAAATTTCAGAAGCTCAAGCTTAAGTTATATAATTTTTTTGCTTGAGCTTGACAAGCTGAAGCTCACCATTTTTGAGCTTATTCCCATCACTAGTTTTGACACTCTTTTCACTTTATCCGCACGTCGACCAGTGACCACATAGCGATGCCTTTTCTGATACCCGATGTCGAACCAGTGACTTTAACTACTTTACCACTAAAATCTCAACTGATTGACATTTCCAAATAAATTGATGCAAGATTTTTAAATCACATAAAGATATTCTGATACTAAAATCAACACAATTTTTGATAGAAAGGATAAATGCTAAGCATTTTCAACCAATGCGCGTCTTAACTGTTTTTCTTATAAAATTTTGTATAATTTTGTTGTTTTAATTTTTATAATTATATTCCCTATTATAAATAAAGAATAAATTAATTTTTTATATCCATTTATTTTAACGATATTTTAATATGCGTTTGCATTTTTTTCTGCTCATTAATTAGTTTTTTCAATGATAAAATAGCAAAAACAAATAAGAATAGCTAAATAACTTAATAAATACCTTCTATAACATTATGTAATAATAAAATAAGCTTGCAATTGTGGGTTTCGTTCAATTAAATAAAAATACGCGATAATTATGTACATAAAACCTAATTTTATTCGCATTTCGTCCTCTCTTCCTATATTAGAAAATTTACAATTATCTTTTTTTTTATTTTCAAGGTTATTCGAACACTTCTCTGACGCATTCTTTTACTACAAATAATAACTAAGCTTTAGTCTGTGTTTACAATACTAGTGATAGTGGCTTAACCAAACTCAAGCATTGTTTAGAAATTCGAATTTAATTATAAAACATCAAACAAACATCGTTTACGTACTATTTCAACAAATTAATCAATTAAATAACTATTAAATTTTATTGGATTTAGATTTTTAACATCTTTTTCTTATACTTTTTTTGATATCAAAATCATTAATAAATTTAGTTATTTATGCTATGAAATAATAATGACAATTTTTTCAAAAACTTTTTGAACTGTAAGTTTGACTGTAAGAACTTTGTCTTTACTTCAGACATTATGATTTAAATCTACAAATTTTTTATTTCGCCAGGTCATCAAAATTCGGTGTAGCGCCGAGTACAGAGCCTCCATCATCGAGCATACACGTGCCGGTAATGAATGACGCGTCACTCGACGCCAGAAATGCCACCGTAAGTGCGATATCGTACGGTTCACCAATTCTGTCCACTAGTGTCGATTTCTTAATTGCACCAGTCATTGCCTCGATTTGCTCTTTTGTCAAACCCATCGCTGCGAAGATATTTGTTTTCACTGGTCCAACACTAGAATAAAAATTGTTTATTTCATTAAAATATTTTAATCTTAAATAATAAGTTCGCATTCTTACTCAATAGCGTTAACACGTATCGCTTTCGGTCCCAACTCAATGGCCAAACATTTGGTGAACATATCTAATGCCGCTTTTGCCATACAATACGGTCCCCCACTGTTCACCTTTATTACCAGTAAAATGTAACTAAAAATTAATTATGCACTCTTCACAAACCTAACTCTTTTAAAAGAGTAAATAACATTTCATAATAGAGCTCTCTATCTTTGGTGACAAAATTGCTATATTAGGTTAAGTGTAAAGTAGTGTTGTTTTATCTTCAAATTCGCCGCTAATAACTTTTTAAGTTTATCACTCATATATTAATTCAATACTTGAGGCCTGTTTTGATCTAAATTTTAAATTTTATACAATAAATTAAAACATAAGTCCCTTAAAGGTTATCTGGAAACTAATATTATGGTTAATCAATAGCATGATCTAATCTGAGCTAAGCTAATAATTGCGATATTCAGCTAAGCTCAGTTCCGGCAGAATTTTAGCTCATATAAAAGATATAAATGCGCTGTTAGTTATGTTAATAAACGAGAATTATTAGTAACAAATGGTATACCGGTTTCAATGCGGCAATACTTGAAATATTCACAATATTGCCTTTAGTTTTTTCCAAATAAGGAACCGCTAAATGCGATAAATAAACCACCGAACGTAAATCAAGTCTCATGGTTTTTTCGTAAACTTCCATTAAATTTGGACTTTCTATGGTCGCAAGCCATCCCGCGCCGGCATTATTCACCAAAATGTCGAGTTTGCTAAACTTTTTAATTGTTGCGTTAATTAGATTTTTCACGTGTTCGTCATTAGTGATGTCTCCCACAACATCTAACGGCTAAATTGATTTATTTAGAAGATTTTTGCTTAAAAATATTTAGCTCAAAATTCATTTTCTGATTCTATTTTAAATATTTATTACTAACCTTTAATGATTTCGGTGAAACTGATTCGCAAAGTTTTGCAACTCTTTTAAGCTCATCTGCGCGTCGACCAGTGATCACAACATTAGCGCCCAATTTTGATAAATATATGGCAATTCCTTCTCCGATACCAGATGTCGAACCAGTCACTATCACTACTTTACCACTAAAATCTCTACTGTTCGACATTTTTCAATAAACTTGATGCAAAATATGTACGTTATTAAGTTAAAGCTATTCTAAACTTAAAATCAGCACAATGTTTGATTAGAAAGGATAAATGCTAAACTTTTTTTCAATCATTGCTGGTATTTATAGTAAATTTTCTATTAAACAGAAAAAGATGACGAAATACGAAGAAACTTAGGTTTACAGTACATCATTATCACGTAATTTTATATAATTGAACGGAATCCACAATTGCAAGGTTATTTTATTATTACATAATGTTATAGAAGGTATTTATTAAAATTGTTAATTATTTTTATTATTTAAAAAAATTCAAGCGCACATTAAATGATTGTTAAAATAAAGGGATATTGTATTTTAAATTAATAAAATTGTAAAAGTAAAATTTAATTAAATCTAAACTTTTTTGAATTAAAACTTTTATAGTTTGAATTTTTTCCAAAGCAGAAAAAGATGACGCAATAAGAAGAAACACTGGGTTTTTCGGTACATCACTATCGTACGCGTACTTACTAAATGTATTCCATGGTCATTTATGTATTCCAAGGTCATTTTATTGTTACAGTTAGGAACAAGTGTGCTTAACTCGGTGTACGTGTAGAAATGTTTCGCTATTGTTAAATATGTTTTATTTAATCTGAAGAATGGGTGTAAAAATATAATAAAAATGTAGTAATTTTTTTAAATATTTATTTCAAAATTGTTGTTATTCCACTTCCACGCAAAACAGGTGATATTTGAACGACAATTTATTTAGCTTTAACCCGTGCAGTGGAATCGTTGTTCAACTTTAAAGTTGGGTACTGGTGGCAGGTTTTTTATGTATTGTACATAAGTCAGCTTCCAGTTGCGGTCTATGCATAAAAAAATTTTCTGCCACGATTCTGGCGGTTTTTCACTGTCGCGTTACTTTTGCCTGATTAACCACTTAATGCATGGAAACAAACATTACAGGCACAATGCATTGACTGAAATGTTATATAAAAAGTGGGAATGAAATTTGGATATTGCTTTAAACTAAATTTAATAACTCCGTTAATAAAATTAATGATAATTTAATTTTTTGCATTTTAGTTAGCAAATATATTTGTGAGGAATAGCTAAAATATTTTGGCTCTGTTGGCATTATTTTAGATAATATCACCATTCAAACTTTTAGTGGCAGGAAATCCTTTTAGTGGCAGGAAATCTTGACACGTTTCTGCTGGAGTGTTAAAGGAATTTTGAAAAATAATTTTTAAAAAATGCATAAAATATGGTAATATCGGTGTCTCAACTAAATATTTAGTCAGGTTTTAGGTATATTGAATTTGAAAAATACGGATAAATGTTAAAATAAAGTCATTTAGGGCCAAATTTGAAAATTAGAGTGAATTAGGGCAACCTCACCATATTAAGGCAAATTAGGGTAAATTAGGGTTGACCCTAAAAATCCCATCTCTGGTTATTAGGAAGAGATGACGAGATAACAAAAATGAAGATAATTGAAAGGTTACACACAATGCAAGGTTATTTTATTATTATATAAAATTATAAAGCATTATCATGTGATTGAACGAATGAAGAAATGATTTGTTGTTGTTTCGGAAATTTTTTCATGCTTTCAATGAGTGTAAGCGTAGAATCTCTATAATTGCAGAAATTCTCAAACAGGTGTGTAATAAATTATTACTAATAATGATTAATGCAAGTTTTAATTTCATCATTATTTTTATAAACGGATAATGTTTTCTAATCACCTAAATTTTCTTAAAACTTCTTTAGTGACTTAATGAGCAATGATTATTTAAAAAATATTGCATTAATAACTAACATCCATTTTGTTTACTTCATTTTTTGCAAAAAAAGGTTTATTGAAACATAAATTTGTATTTAGTGTTTTGCGCAATTTTTGTCCATTACTTGCTTGGTTTCAATTCTATTTAAATTGTTAGGTTAATGTAAAAGCTATTTAATAATTGTTACTTTAGCACATTGTTACTCATAGTAATTTTATAACGTGAGAAATAATCAGACTATTAAGTTGTCTCATGTATGTTACAAAGTATTAAGATATAACTTGTAAGTGGCAGACTTCTTGGACTTAAGAGGAATGCGAACAGACGGACAGACAGACTGACAGACAGACAGACAGACAGACTGACGGACAGACGGACATTGTCAAATCCATAAGCTCTCCTTCATCTATATGAAGTGTTTTCATTGTATTAAATTTGAATTAAGCATTCATTAACGAATTGTAAAGAAAAAATCATTATTGTTGAGGAAAAACATTTTATTAAATAATAATTTATACAATATCCAGCAGTTCCTGTGGCGCGCAATAATTAGTTTAAATGTACAATTAACCTATTATTATCTAATTTGTATGCTATTGAACCAAATTTAGCAACTGTTTTGTATTGGCTTAAACATTTCACTTGTTCTCAATTTACTCCCTTTAGAACAGCGCCGCCATCAGCGGTCAAAATCGTTCCAGTGATAAACTGCGCGTCATTGGACGCTAAAAATGAGACCGCAAGCGCAATGTCCTGCGGCTGACCCAATATTCCAAGAGTAGTAGCCTTTGCTCCCAATTCGAACATCTTATCGCTTTGCTCGGTAGTGAGTCCCGCCGCTATTAACACATTTGACGCAATCGGACCGGGACTGCAATTATCGTTATTTAATAATATATTTCAACAAAATTTTACTAATTATTTTTACTCACTTAACACTATTAACACGTATCGCTTTCGGTCCCAATTCTACTGCCAAACATTTGGTGAACATATCTAATGCCGCTTTTGACGAACAGTATTGGGTCATCGCTTGACTCTGATTTTTTTAAAAATAAAGTATTCATTAGATTTAAGATTTTATTACATTCGTAAAGATAAGTGTGTGGTTTAGAATACCGGCACATATCCTAAAACACTCGATATGTTCACGATATTTCCCTTCGATTTCTCCAAATAAGGAACCGCTAAGTGAGTTAAATACACCACTGATCGCACATTCAATCGCATGATTTTCTCATACTTTTCCATCAAATCATTGTCATAAATAGAAGAGAACACAGTAGCGCCAGCATTATTGACCAACACATCAATTTGTCCGAAAGTTTTAACAGTGGTTTCGATTAATCGATTCACGTGTTCGTCGTCAGTCACATCTGCCACCACTTCTAACGGCTATTCGATAGAGAAATATTAGCTATTTTTGTAATAAGCAAGTATAGTGGTATGCCTTTAAATGTTTGGGTGAAACCGATTCACTTAATTTTGCTACTCTTTTCACATCATCTTCACGTCGACCAGTGATCACAACATTAGCGCCCAATTTTGATAAATATATGGCAATTCCTTCTCCGATACCCGATGTCGAACCAGTCACTATCACTACTTTACCACTAAAATCTCTACTGTTTGACATTATAATTTATTTTTTCCGTTTACTATTAAACCGCAAACTTCTACGATTGTAATTTAAATAAATCTCGACGCTTATAAGTTTTTTGTATATATACCGGTACTTACTTTACGAGTGTTTGAATGATGAAATATGATAGAAATGACACCTTTTCCTGTGATTTATAATTCTCACGTAATGCCAATTATTGCGTCGTCATTTGATGTTTCAATAAAATAATATAATTCAAAGAAATGTGCTGACAATCGCAAACGTTCTCAATAATGTTATATCAAACAGACTATTAAGAAACATGTGTGCCGTACTATTATTCAATTAAACCAATAGAGCAGTCGAACGCAAAATAACTCAAGTGAAGGTCACTCATAATAATTAGCAACAATGAAAATGAGTTGCAATGTGTGCAATAGACTCTCAAATTGTTAAAATTTTTAGGCCCGAGCCCGACTAAGGCCCGACAGGTTGAAGCCCGGCCCGGCCCGATAGAATTAAATAGGAAATATTTAAATAGACTATATATTTTTATATAGTGCTAAAATTTCATTTAATTTACTGTAATTAAGCAACTCTATCATGTTTTAAACACAATAGAAGTTATATTGAGTGTTTAAAATAAATCAGCATCACATAAAACTCTAAATAACAATAAAATTGTATCACAAAATATCAAAGTCGGGCCTTTTTAAAAAACCTGAAAGCCCGACCCGGCCCGACATTTTTTAATTTCAGGCCCGAGCCCGACAAGGCCCCGACGACTTTTGTCGGGGGCCGGTTTGGGAGTTTATTTAGAACTTCAAAAATTTTTAACCAAATTTCACCATAACCACAAAAATAGGGAAAATTTGCTATATCCACCAAATATTTTATTTTTCCGCTTTTGCAACCAAATCATGTTTATGCACAAAAATCGCAATACTGTAGTTGCGCATATTTTTCAAAATAAAGTGTTTATTCTTAAATATTTTGATGAATATATTTTAAATAAGTGCACTTAATTTATATTAAAAATTCCAAAATCTCTTATTTTCTTTGAAAAGTAATTTTTCGATGTACAGTGCAATTACATTTTAAATGAAATAAGAGAACGACTAATTGAAAACAATCGAAAAATTTCTTATTTTAAAATATAATAGTTTTTATAAATTTTTTATTTAATTTAATATAAATTTTTTGTTACCACCAAAAACTTGAGTTTTTGTAACCACCAATTTTATTAAAACGCTATCCCCAAAAATCCCATCTCTGACAATAACCAAAACCTTAAGAACATACAGTTGAGTAACATATCTGAGCTTTTTATCGCACACATAGTATCTAAACGTTTACTATTAGCAACAGGAAAACAGCAATTTAAGGATTAAAGGTTTTGATGAATTGAAATTCTTATTAATTGTTTAGAAGTTATACTAGAATTGTGCCAGTATAGTAAACACCAGGCCTCGAGTGCAATGAATGGCGCATTTTAATTGAATACAGTAAAACTAACAGCACACTATAATACAGTAGTGAACGTCAGTGTTGTGAACAACCATCAGTATAGTATAGTAGTCATTGGTTATCAATAAGGATATTATTTTTCGGTTTTTACCGAACATTTTTTATGAGTTGAAATCTCGGTTGGAGTGAATATATCCATCATTTGAGCTAAAATGAACATTTTAAGAGATGGTTTACTTAACCGAAAAAAACGAATTTTAAGGTTGCCGACCGAAAACCCGAAATAAGATTTTTAAACCGAAATTAAGTATTTAGCAGTAAAAGTTCATTATTATACTATAAATAGTTTAAAAACCTTATCATAAAGATAAATAAAAAGCTCTAAAAATGTACTAAATCATTAAAAAAGAAGACTAATATTGTAAAATTCACTTTAAATAAAAATATTTTTAAACTCGAATTTATTACAAGATACATTCAATTAGATTCTTTTGAGATTGACTATTCATTTTCAATTTAAAATTTTTTTTTGAGAAAAATAGACTAATTTTAATCATGAAAATATTAAAAAGTTGAAATATGATAAACTAAAATTCGCTTCTTAAAAAATTTGATAAAATTCGTT
>JAQIVF010000691.1:0-19143 GCA_034698365.1 Steganacarus magnus
TAGAAATCTACTGTGCAGATAAAACTTTTGTTTAGAAATTCTACAGAAACTGCAGACAGATGTCAGAATTAGCGCTTCATTTATTAAATACAATAAAATCCATATATACATAGAAATAATATTCCAAAGCATAAAAAATGTTAAATAAGCCTAAAAATATATTAGAATAAATAATTCTGCGATAAAAAATTATAGATAAATAAATGAATCTAATAAATAAAGAATAAAACTAAATAAAATGTCACGATCGGGTATATGTTTACGACAATGAGGTTTCACTGTACGTATTGTCTAATGGCTGACATGCGAAACGCATAGCAGCGAAAAGCGTGAGTTTATGCGCCAATATTTTAACGCCAAACTTCTTGCGTTCGCAACGATTCTCGCGTTTTATTAACAAAAATTATGTGTTTAACTAATCGATTGGAATTCAGTGTAAACTAAACAGAATATTGTTTTTGGTATCAAAATCGGAACAATGAGTGACAACAACTACATAGAAATATCGCCGACACTTCACGCGTACCAGCGATGGCGAGAGATTGTGATCGACACCGGTATGATATCGATGTCACTATTTTTGTGTTTATTTTCATGTTTTCATTTAAAATATATTCACAATTTAGTTGAATATAAAGTTAATTATAATTGAGTCGATATATAATAAATAAGTTTTGTTTCCTCAATAATTTTATGAAAATTAATAAATTGATATTGAAAAAGCATTGTTGTCTTACCGGAACAACTGGTACTTGAATGAGATGGTGATTCTGTGTTTCCATCATATATAATGCTGTTATCGTTACTAAAGTGTTGGATTGATTTATTGATTTACTTCGAAATAGTAATTCATTAATAACTTGTTGCTCAAAATCACTTAATAAATATAATAGTTTGTTAAAATCAGTATATAATTTTCACGTTAAAAGTTTTTGGATATGTTGAGCAAAACACTTATTGCTAAAATTGCGTTAAGTTAGGCGTTGTTAATCGCGTTTCGCGATTCATTCATAAGATTGATTTCTCGCGAAAAACTCTCTCACACACCGATTATCGTTTAAGCAGTAATATCTTCTTCTTGTGTGACACTAACTTTTCTCTCTCTCTCTTTCTCTTAGTCTCTCTCTTCAGATGTAACGCATTTAGAAAACTTGTTTATATAATAAGTTTTGTCAGAAATATTTGTTATTTGCAGATAAAGTTTTGTTCGAATGATAAAACAGTATAATATATCTATATATATATATTATATTAGTGTGTGTGTTATCTATGAGGTTAGTCCGCACTCAATTGATAGACCAGCGAAGTGCAGAGTTTCTTGATGCGTACATTAAACCAAACCCAGAGGTAGCGAAACAATTGCGACAAGTTTGTACTCCCGAGGGAAACATCGCTGTTTCACAACGCGATGAACTATTGGGCAGTGTTTCTGAACGAGTGTCTGCCTCTTTTTGGTATCACTGCCCCCTTTGTTCCCCATTTATACTATATATTTCTTACGTTTTATTGAATAATATTAAAAAAGTTTTTTTTATTAATTTAAAATGCAAACAGCATTATGATATATGCCCCGTAAACTATAAAAACCTATTATTATTATCACTACGTTTTTTTATTAGCAG
The DNA here is from genome assembly GCA_034698365.1 of Steganacarus magnus. Taxonomy (NCBI): domain Eukaryota; kingdom Metazoa; phylum Arthropoda; class Arachnida; order Sarcoptiformes; family Steganacaridae; genus Steganacarus; species Steganacarus magnus. The sequence continues at coordinate 1,623 of JAQIVF010000691.1, forward strand.
TTTCTATATATCATTGAACTGTGTTTTTTCGAAATATGTGTTTTTTAATATAATGCCAATCGAGTGTTTCAACTATCATATGACCAATAAGATACCCGAACTATTGGAACGCGAGAAACTATTGGTCGCGTATCAATCCTTTTATTAAATATTGTGTAAGATTAGACCGATTTCTTGCTCGTTCTCGGTTCTCACGCCCAATTTATCCTTTACACACACGTAAAAATTTTTATCTTTAACACACTTATAATAAAACATAATCGCGATAAAATTTTTTAATTAAGTCCATACTACTACTACTACTTTTGGAATTAACTTGCAATTTATAATTGCTTGTGTACCGCAACAGAGACAGAGACCAACGACCTGTTTGATACACTGACCATAGTGTTCATTGATTTTTCTCACGATTTGCTTTACATTTGCATACTTATAACGTGGAAATTGTTACTATAGCTTGAAATTTTAGGCATTGGAAAAATGAATGCAACAATTTTTAACGAGAAATATGAATTGAATGTTAGCAGTGATTGCATTATTAGATGAAAGCATCTCAACTCGAAAGCTTTCAAATTGAAGCCAAAAACTTGTTACTGTACTTAAAAAAAACTTCCGATTAATTTATTTCCAAAACAGATTAACAGTGTTTTGTATGTGACACGACGATAGAAGCGGTGAAAGCAAAATAATAAATACCGAGGAAAACCTTAACGCCTTCATTATTAGAAAGCGACATAAGATTTTAAATACATATTAACCAAAGCAAGTGAATTTCACACGCACCTGTAAAAACCACGAGAGAGAGAGAGAGAGAGAGAGAGAGCACAGCGTACTATGCATATGTAAGATGAAAGATGCTATATATATATGCTGTATAAGTTTTATATAAAATAATATGTTTGTAATGTGATAGCAATGTGTAAGTCAGATGAAATTGCAATTATCTGTGGGAAATCGTGTTGCGGGTGATGACTATATCGAGTCGTTGCGCCTATTAATGACTACTATTTACAAATGTATACTATGTATACGCGCACACAAGTATTAATTATTATTGTGAATAGGAATATATATATGCATAATAAATAATTGTAATTATTAATACCGTAAATTGCTTTTCCTAATTTTTTAATATTATAATTTTATAATTTCTGAAAATGTGTTCTTAGAAATTAAAAACTCTATTGTTATTCGCGATAATTTGATTATTGTCTCGTTTTTCCTATACAATAATCAGGTGCAGCGCAAAGCACGTTACATGACTTCAAACTACCGGAATCGGCTGGCGGTTACACTTTCCGCGACAGTAATGCGTGGTCAACGGCGTCCTGTAATCGCTTTATTTACTGGTACAGTACATTAATTTTGCTTATGTTTATATTATATATTACTGTTTTGTTTGTGTGTAACAGTTTTTAACAAGTTTTTAATAATGTGTAACTTTTTCACTGGAGAATTTTGGCGCATTTGATTACTGGGTCACAAATATGTTTTTTGGATAACAAGATTGCATAACTAAATTATTTAATAGCGATAATACTAATCTTATAATGATAAATATATATAATTTTATTGCCTCGCGTTTTGTTTAACAGGAAAACTAGCAACGATATTATCGAGTTGACAGAAATGTCTACGGATATCAATCTAACTGGGAATCAAATTAAATTACGATTTCAAAATACGCCCGTATTAGAGGGTATTAGCGTTCACGAGACACCCGATCAACTCTATATTTTAGTAGCGACTGTTGCCTCAGTTCATCGACTCAGCTTTCCTCATCCGCGAAAGCTCGGCTCTGTTGGCACTGTGAGCGCACAATCCTTTACCTTACCATTACGTTTTTTATGTGGCTTTAATTTTTATTTTATTTTTTTTGATAAAAGAATGTTTAGAATTAAGAAAATTATGATTAGCTTAGAGTCGCTGATAAGTTTAGCATGAATTCTTATTAAAATTTAAATACTGTATAAGCGAATATTCTGTGTGAGAATATTTGGTTTAATAATTGCATTATTAATGGCCAAAAGTTGACTGTTAATCGATTAGGCTTTTGTCACCTTTCAATGTCACGTATGCTTATATTTCATTATCTGGATGTGTGAGTAATGTAAAGTTGTATTCGAGTTGCTATATGTGAGAAAGACTTGTTTTTGTGTGTGACATAAATATTCCCACAATTAAGATTCCATGGTTTTGAGATCCCATGACAATAGCGATTGCGAGCTGTGTTTTTGCGGGATTGCTTTGGATGTAATGGTATTGCTTTAATGTCAAAGATTGTTGTGAACTTAAGACCGCATCCTTTCTCGGCTTTCATTTTGCGTCTTTTTTGTTTACCACTTCCTTGATTGCATTATATTACGCACAAAAAGATTACAATAGAATTAATACTGAATTTCCTCCTTAATTGCCAAAAAGAAAGTTATCATAAAGAAAAAATAAAAATTAAAGGCCGGTTACTTTTAATGTTAGTTATTATTAACCGTATATAACAAAGATTTAAAAATTTGATTTTAGGGGTCGACCAGTCAAACGCTAAGTTCTTCCCCACGAAGTTTGTTAACATCTGCATCGTTGACTGGACTCGAATTATCGCGCGCATCCATCTTTTTTAACGCATCTTCCGAGAATCTGCACGATCCCGCCAACTATAGTGTCTTAAACTCAACCATTGGCTCTTCGCTCGGACTGCCGATTCCCATCACGTCGTGCTCGTGGCTCACATCGCAGTGCGAAGCGGTGTTCGTGATCGCCAACACTGCCGGATCGTTGCTTGTCGTCAAATTAGGTTCATCTCAAGACGCAGGTATGCATATAAGAAAAATAATGATTTTGTGGTTTATTCGAGACAAAATGCGGACACAGTTGACATTCTGTGGTAATGGCCAAAACGAACGCTTCAATTACTACACCAATTTCTCCGTTCGCTGTGGTTCGCGGTTCGCTTGTGTTCGTTGAGAAGTTTGCCAATATTTCTCACGGGATATTTTCTCATAATATAACTTTTATGGCGCAAATTTGTTGAAATAAGCGATTCTATTGCTTAAAAGTGTTTTTAGTCGAAAATCATTGTTGGGTTAAATTAACTTTCATTTCCAGCCTATAGTCGGTGTCACGCAATTGTTTATTACAAATACGTTACCTTTTTTTCGAAAAAAAATACATTGCACTTCATAGAAATATAAAGGAAATTATGTCTAAAATGAGAAAATTGACAAAAATTTTGTTTCTGGGAAATACCTCTCGCAAAAATCCGAACTCAAATCAAAACAAAATTGTTTTAACATTGAATTAAGAATTAGACTTGTTATTTACTGTTTGTGCATTGTGTACTCTTGACAGGAAAAGTAATTAGCTATGAATTGAAACAAACAACAATTATAGGAAGACTATGGAGTGGTCTCGTGCCATCAATTATAAGGTGAACGCAGTTTTTTGTTTAAACTATTTTTTCTATCGCTTATCACAGATCAAAACTTAATTGTCTATATTTTTGTTGGAATAAATTTTGCGTATTATATTTGTTTAAAAAAATTTATTGCGTGAAATTTTGATTATATTGAAATATAATCCCGTTTTTATATGAGTTAATATTTTTCTTCTTCTTTTGTTTAGAGGCAGTCAAGAAGGAGACGAAGCGGCCATTAGTATTATTTCCCACGCGATTCAAGATGATTACCTAATATTTGCATTATGTCGTGATTTGCGAATAAGAATGTGGTCGTATAAACGTCAAGAGTGTTTAATGGTTCATTATATTCTTCAGCAAACTCACAAAAGCGGTTCAACGCAGAAGACTCATTCCACTATGATTGGTATTCAGTTTTCGTACATAATTTTGCGTTCATTGCGATTTGATTGGATAATTAATTCTATTTTTTTCTAACGTTTAATTTAATTCACTGCAGTTCGTCGTCCGGTGATTCTTCGAAAATGGAGCAGTGGTGGTGAAGATTCGCCTCTATATTTGACGGCGTTTGTCGCCGGAGCAGAACACAGACAATTTCTATTCTTCGAGCCGATTCTCGATAATGGTCAGTACAAACTGAGAAGTTTGGCGACGATTAACGCGCCCGAAGCCGATTTGATTGATTTTTGCATATCGAAAGACGAGATTTGGTCGTTATGGCTGAACTCGGAAAATTCACCTGTTGTCCTATATTGTCCCATTCAAAGGTAAAAGTTAAGTCTAGAAAACGTAAACATTCAATTTAAGTCATTTTTGTTTTGCAAAACAGCTGCTCTTCGTGGGACTGGCGTCAGGTTGGCTTACATACGCAATTCACACATAAGATGAATGTTAACTCGATTTTAGTCGATCCACGAGAACTTTATATTCAGGATATCTTCTGGTCTGGGAAATTTTCCCTTCAGACAATCGCGAAGGCAATTAGTGTGAGTTTGGGCTATAAAACTCAAATATTCTTTTACTATTGATCTATTTTTGCTCGCATTTAATGCTCAATTTAGTTTTCATGCACACCATTATTATTTGAATTAATAATTAATGTTTAACTTTTTTTTCAAAACTCGTTTCTTTTTGTTTTAGATTCTGAGTCGCATTTCTGAGTCATCTTTAATGGGATGTAAAGTTGATATCTTGATAGAAGAATCGACCAAAATAGTGGAAAATAAAGTGAGTTCATATTTTAATTGCCGTAAAATTTTATTGATTAACAAGTAGTTCAACAGTTTTATTAGTGTTATATAATATTTGTTTTAAATACGGTAAGATATTTTTTATTGCAAAGATTTATTGCCTTATTTTATTAACACGAAACAAACATAATTTAATTTATTGCATCAATACTGATACAAAATAATTCCTTAGTGAACTTTGTTGCGAAACTACTAATTAAATTAAAAAGTAATAAAAAATAGCTGCCATTCTCTATGACTGTTTTAATTAATAATTAATGTTATTTGAAATTATTAACTATAAATTTTTAGACGATTGAATTTCCACGCATTAATATTTTCTGAATTTGTTTAATTAGTTGAGAAATATCGTATCAGCGAATGAATTATCAGCAGAAGAGTGTCGAAGTTTGGAAATCGAGTCGTGGGAAACTTTGCACTCGTATTGTGTGCAGTATCACAATGTTGGAAATAAACCTCTTGGACTATTTATTGATCCTAAAACCGCATTAAAGGGAATAATTAAGAAATCGAGCATTTCTTTTCTTAGAAAAAGCGATTCGTTTGATAACGCCATAATTAATACACTGATCGAAAACAAGATGGGCTCGACGTTAACGTGTGACGATTCGTTGGTTGACGCGAGTTTAGCTGTGCTTTTAAAGTGTGTTAATATTATTACGCAAACACTGACCGAAGACGACATGATATCATTCGAGGCAGCGCTGGCCAGAGGGGAGACGGCATTTAAGGCCGCTTCCGTATTAGTCGATAATTCTCTGATTTTAGCCACTGATCCGACTTCGATGAATGGCGATCCTCTTAAAAATGCGTTCGATAATCTCTTTTCGAAAGCACCACATTTAATCGAAGCAATTGAAGTGACGCATAAGGCGTTGGATTTAGATACGAAAGAATCTTCTGGCAGTGAAGACATAATTTTGGATAATTACTCCACTAATGCCATATTTATGTCGTTTTTATCGAGTAATAGCGGTCTCGCCGTTTTGAACGAAAGTGTTCGGCAAATGTCGAGATTAAGATTTAACTTTTGTCGCGATTTATTGCTATTTCAAGCGTTTGTGGTTCAAATTCGAAACCAAGACAAGTTATGCAAAGAAGTGATCGAAAGAATGCATTCAAGTACAATACCGTTGACGTCAATGTTTTTGCACTCATATTACTTCATGACATGGGTGTGCGAGACACCAATGATAACGACACACATTAGTTCAATCACACCGGAAGACAGTGCCGCGCACTTATCGCTGCTCGAACTGCACGACTATATCAATATTAATCGGCGCGGAGTATCGAGCACTGCGTCAGTGTTGTTCGATGTCGGACCGCGAAGTATTTTGAATTACTTTATACAGAATCACGGCGGAGTATTAGCGAAGAAATTGCTATCATATAAGATCTCTTTTGTCGAAGAACCGGTCACCAGCTTAGAAATTTGGTCAACAATTATGCCTCAGTACGTGATATCAGTGGCGCAAATAATTTGGCCCATTTCTACACAGTTTAAATTGGCTGAATTTTTGCTCGGTTTTGGTCAGTACCAGTTGTTGCAGCAGTACATCAGTCTTTTGGACGTGTGGTGCGTTTGGAACGCCTGTTCGCGACAATTTTTGCTGGCGTTTTGCCATCTTATTCTCGACGACGCGAAAACAGCGGTTCCGTTGTTTAATAAATCAATATTTGGCATAAATGACGAGTTGTTTCTGCAATCGATTTTTATTGGTCAACAAGCGGTTGAAGAAACCACCGAAGAAAATAATGAGGCGCTCACGTCAGCAACGGTTTTCAAATACTATAATAAATTACTTCAGTTGTTTACCCTTTATTCACCTCCCGAAGGAATCATTGAATTAGTGAACAGTGCTGTTTGCATGTTAGACGAGTCTGAAGACGATCAGTACAACGAACACATGTCATCGCTATACTCCACTCTATTCATGTGTCACTTGGAATTGGGTAACGCAGACGAAGCATATGAGGCGATGATCTTGAATCCTGATATGTCGCAGAAGAAAGTATGTTTAAGACAATTCATCATAAATCATTGCGAACCGGAAAAATTGGTTAATCTTACAGCATATACTTATAACGATATCGAGGATGAATTTGTTAATATTGTCGAATCGCGCGCGCGTTCCACTGATTTACTGATCTCTAATGAAATTAATTACTATTATCTTTTGTACGCCTATTTTGTAAAACAAAACAATTATCGAAGAGCGGCGTCTGTGATGTACGAGTATTTCACACGACTCAGCCAAGAGGTTCCCGGTATTGAAAGCATTAAAAAGCAAGTTACGTGTTCGCTGGTTACCATCAATTGTCTTAAGATCGTGAATCCCAAATATTCTTGGATCGTTAAGCCCACCGCAAGAAAATTGGCTGCCACTCCATTCGGGTTGAAATCGAAGAGAAAGCTCGAGACTACGGATTTTAATGACGTTTGGAGTGAAGAAATGTCTATTAAAAGAAGTGTGGAAGTTATGGACGTAAATGATATCAAATGCGAGTACGAATTATTGAAAGCGAGATTAAGATTGCTTCAAAGAGACGAGAAGGCGTACGCGATTGCGAACACATTGTTAAGTTGCGACGAAACTGTCACTATGTTAATATCGGCGTCGCTATACGATCTCGCGTTTCATATAAGCACTATTTTCAAGCTTAGTTACGAACCGATTTTCGAGGGCATTGTCTCCAAATATATCTATTTGGTTCATTCGGGCGAGAATTTCGATATCGTTGAGGTGTATGATTGTTTTGTCGATAACGACACCGCTTCGCTCGGATTTATTAATTGCGCAAAATTATCGCCACTGCGAAAGATGTGGCACTTAATATCTGCTTATATCGACACCTATGAAGTGAGCGGACAAACTGTGTTACATAAATGCGTGGCTAAGAAATTGTTATCGAACGGCATTTCGATTCCCGTTTCGTTAAAATTAAAATATCAGGTACGAGTAATATCTTGATTGGTTTTTTGTAAAGTATTTAAATATTAAACATATTAGTCATGCCTTCAAATGATATAACTATTTTTTTAAAATCAGAAATAATGAACTCTGTTAAGCATTACTTAACCAAAATATACTGGTAAATATTTTAGAGTGAAAAAAAACTGTCAGTAACAGATAAATAGCGAGTTTTCATGTGTAAACATCTCAAATAATGCACGATTTAACAGACACTATATATGTTTAATGACTATATAGTAAGCTAATTACTAAAGTATGTGTGCGCTCGTATAAAGCACTTTATATTAAAAAAAACTCGAGTGAGTCTTGTCTGATAACAATCCACTCCCAAAAGGTTTTGTTGTGTATCATTAATTAATGGTAATTAAATTTTTGGTTAAAATTTGTTAGTTAAGAGCGTTGTTTTTTTAGAAAGTTTTTTCAATTAAAACTACTTGATTCTTTCTTCCATTAATAGAATGGTTTTTTTACTACTTTTGTTTTTTTTGTTTCTTTTTTTGCTTACAGAAACAAAACTGTCCCGAATTATTACGTCTACTAATTCACTACGACTTCATCGAAGACGCCTTTAATCTATCATTAGAATACTTGCGAGCATTTATGGGAAGAGGAACAGAATATTTTGACATAAATGTAATTTGAGAAGAATAAAAAAATTGAAGATTGTTTCTATTATATATTATTCACATTATTTTTTTTGTTTGCATTATTCAGTATTCGCTGGTATTGCCTAAAACTCCACCGCTATATATACCTTATCATCTGTTTAATGCGCTTTTAAGAATTTTTGACGAAGAGAAAAATGTGCCCGAATTCAAAGAAGTAAGCGATTGAATAATTCAATTTACTCTCTTATTGTGTATTTCTTTCTAAATCGCTTTTTTTTCTTTAATTGTGCTGCAGATGCATACAAAACTGAGCAATGAATTAAGACGATTGAGAGAACTTTGTATGAACGTATCAAAATCATCATCACTTTAGTGTGAGAGAAGCATGAGAAATATTGAACACACAATTTTTTTATAGTTTATATATATTAAAATAAGGTTAATATCATATTGAATTAACGTTTTCTTACTGCCATTGATTTTGTAATTAAAGTTTTCGCTTCTTTTTTATATGAGAGCGCTTTTTTTATTATTAAAAAAAATGATTGTTACATAAGATTATGTTTCCTTAATACTGTTAATAACGAAGTATTTATGAATATGAGTAACTCTTAGTAGTTTCGCTTCCAATCGAAGCAGTTTTTTCTCATCTGATGTTAAGCTAATTTAATTTAGAGGAATTAAAATTAATTAAAGAAAATTTTTTCTTATTTTCTTTAGGCGTTTTATTAAAATAAACTAAAATAAATAAAGTTTTCATGTTTTTTTCCTTTATTCATTTATTTAAATCAACATTAGATTTACGTTATATAACTTAAAGAATGCAAAAATCAATTTTGTTTGATCTGTTATTTTTAGCCCAAACAGTGACATATAAAGGCACAGTATTTTATGCGCGCATTGAGGAAGAAAAAAATACGCTGAGCTTTAATAAGCTTTGTTTGCACAATATATTACAATAGGCATTCGAAAGCATTAGCTCTAAATAAACAAGTGATGATTAAAACATTTGCATTTTTTCAATTTTCTTCGACACAAGAGAGAGAGAGAGAACTTATTGAGGTAATTTGTGAATATATTAAATCGTTACTCAGTAACGAATTTACGGTTTAGTAGAAGTGAGCGTGTGTTTCATAGTAGAAAAACTTAACGCAAAAAATGTTTTTGCAAGCAATGTGTTGTGTTGTATGTGTGATGTGTGCCTCTATTTTGTTTGCTTATACTGTTGATGGCTTTAACAGTTTTAAAAGTTATAGTCAAAGTGGCTTTCAGGTATCTAATAAAAGAGACATGATTTTTTCGATGTGTGTTACGAAAATTCAATTTAAAAGCTTTTTTATTTTCTCTGTGTAATACTATTATTATATAATTCAATGAAGAGATCGTTTTTTTCTCTACAGAGTACACACACACATATATACATACAGTATTTGTTTTTATTTTAATCTTAAAAGCGATGCAAATGCAGAATATGTTAAACAGACATACTTTTGCAAAGTTTGATCTCAAATGCAATGTAATGTAAAAGGAAAGACGAAAACACAATGTCTTCCTCTCTAACGCTCGCACACATCTGCAAATACTTCAACCACAGTATGAAGTTTATAAGAGCTACGAAATACTCGGGACAAACAAATTTGCAATAGAATAGAGAAAAGAGAGTGAAGTGAGAGAGAAAAGTGAAAGAACTCTCGCTTCGCATCCAAACAGAAAAGAAGAAACAGACGGAAAGGATAACTGAGCTGCTAATGTGTTAATGTGGACAATTGGAAGCGTTAGTGAATGCACACAAGCACTTCATCAAACAACGAGTACATGAGATCGAAGAGCGTTGCAACGCGTGAATATAAAAGAATCAAACGCCAGCATCAGTATGCGCGAGGCGTACTGTGTTTACACTCAGCTCTCAAATTCTATATGCTTTCAGTCCATTAGTAGATTTAAATTATGATAACCTTTTCCAATACATTTTGTTCAAATTTCGCAGCAAATGGTTTCGGTTTAGGGAAACAAAAAACTGTTTTCAATTTGTTAAAGTAGTTTTCCGTAACTTTCATTTCATTTCCTAATTCACTTCTACTTTTCAGTTTTATAATGTTTAGCAAATTTTTTCAACCAAAAATAAAATAATTTTCTATAAGATTCTTAATTTCAATCCCATTTAGTACAGTATTTAGCGTTAAGTACTCATTATACTCATTAAGAAAAGAGAGCATTCAATTAAACGTGTAGCGAAATGCTAATTAAATAATTATAAAAATTGTGATCAGCAACGGGTTTGGCACACAATAATACTTCTGCCACAAATAGGCAACACTTAATTAAGTAAACATCGTTGCATCAGTGTATTCCCTAATTTACATAAAGAAATATTATACGTTTATAACCATATGATTATTTTTAAGCGTTTAATGCTTAAATTTTGTTAAGTATGTGTTGCTCCAAATAACGCGCAAAATGGTATATATTTAGAAACTGTGGGCACTCACTCACGAACAGAAAAGAAATATAGACACTGTTATAGTTTTTAAAGACAAAGCGATAAACGAGTCTCACCTCTTGTTTTCGAGCGCTCACTTATCATTCGCAACGGAAGTGAAAACTTTTTTTCGTTAAGTTAAAAAACAAAACTGACGCGTATTTTACTATTCGCTAATTATAGAAATGAGTTGAAAAAAAATAAATTCACTTTTTTTCTCTCCAGAAAACAGACTTATTCCAGAACAGATGCAATTAACATTCAATGATGAATAATGAAGTTGTGAAAACTTAATTAAGTTTTAGAGTCTATTTTTGGGTTTAGCTCATATCGCGTAAAGCGTGTTTTTATCGCGTTAAAAAAACCCAGTGAAGACCAACAACACGCGCATATTTTTTCTTGCTTTGGCGACCTTTTGCACCCCTCGTTATCCTCTGCTATCCCCCAGTTTCCCCTCCACTCCCATCCTTCGTACTGACCCTTTCCCTTTTGTGTGCTTTAGAGTTTATATTTATATATATATAATGCGATTCAAAATAAGAAGAACGAGTTTTTGACAGATACTTTACCAACAGGACTAACATAGTATTTGAGCATTTAACTATTACGTACAGTTAAAATAAATTATATGTTACATCTTTATGCATAATTATGTACTGTATCAGAAAAATGTATTGTAATGATATGACAAGACAAAACTCATAATGCAATCAACTCGAAGAGAGATTTCATAATAACAATAATGATATCAATTTCTCGGATTATTAAGTTCTTTATGCTTTCTCCCTATACTTGTGTACAATAGTTTTATGTTGAATGTTTTTTTTCGATTTCATTGAATACGAACAAATTTTAGAATAATTTAGAATTTTATTTAAAAATTTTTTAAGCATAAACTTTAGCTAAATATATATATAGCTAACACGCAATTCAGCATTTAAATTATGATTAAAAAAATACGAATTCAATGAGTAAATAACTGAATACGCCTGTAGTTATGTGGAAGAGTCCATTGCGTGCACAGCAATAGGGCGGTAACAGTTGATGACGCGATAAACGAATAGTTTTGAGTGTGTAACTGCTTTGCGTTCTCCCCATAGTAGCTCCAGTTTGCCATAAGAAGCAAAAGAACTCGTACCGAAACCATTGACTGATACTGAACAGCTGGAAAATATGGTTTAAGGTATAATATTCTCGTAAGAACTTTTCTTATGCGTGTGATATTTGTTTGGTGCGTGTGTTATAAGCATTGCGATAGAAACACAAACTTTGAGTGACGCAACGCACAACTTATTGTTTTTACTCTTATCGCTATAATTGATTCAATACTTTCGATACAAATTAAGATAAAATAACTGAAAAACTATGTGATTACATATTATAATTGGATATAATATAAGGGTTAATGCAAAATAAATGGCGCTCACTATTCATAAGTGGGTTATTGTTGGGCTCGTTATAAGTTTGTTGATTATCAACTTATCACAAGTATCGCAATCAGCGTATTCATCATCATCACACTCAGCATCGCAACACCAACAACAACATCAACAACAGCATCACCAGCAACAACAACAACAACACGCAACACATGCCAATAAAGGTATTGTTTTTGTTTGTTTTTCGTGTGTAACTGCGTGTAAAAATGCTACTTATTCTGCTGTAAGACAGCCAACACTAATTTTATTTATTTAATGAGAGAATAAAAATTTGACTGAAAAAATGAAATTTTATTTTCCTTTCTTTTTTGGCTATACTGAGAAAATCCAAAAAAGAGATATTTATTTTTATCTACTCTCACTTAATAGAAAAAAATCGAGACATTTTAATATCAATAATTAACTTGATATTAGTGATGCTTTTACTATAAAGGGAGTTCAGTTCTTGGTTATACATAGATATTCAGTTTAAAGAATGTTTCATTATTTTTTATTTTCAAACAAAAATATACGCCCGCGTAGTTAATAATTACGAATTGTTCGTATTTTTTAAATCTAATTTTCTATATTTAACATTTTTTTTTCTGTCTAACCTCAAAAAAACAAAGTTCAAGTTTTATGTTCGCAATTTTCTAGTCGAGACAGTTTTAAATAAAATCTGAACACAGTGTTCGTATTAAATTACTGAGTAGAATAAATAAAACAAATTTCGATCCTAAGATATGACGTTATTTTTATTTCACATCAATTTTTAAATTATATAATTTGAGATGAATTACTATACACCAAGAAATAATAATCATATTCAATGTCACATCGAACGCATGAAATATTGGCTTTAAAATGACTATATTAATACAGTATAATGCCATTTAACAATTTTTTCGTATACTTAAATAATTGAATTATAAAATAAATACAACGCTCTATACTTATGGTACCACTGACTAACTAATTATGCTTCAAGTAGTTGTTTACACAATACAAATTGTTTGTCTCATAATTGTGGCATCATTTACAACCACACACTGCACAATATTTTACTCGTCAATGTTTACCGAATGGCAACAGTTTTATCCGATTTGTTTTTTACGAAAACACATTTTATGAATTTGTTAGTACTGTAACAGTATTAGTATGCCGAATCATATCCCGAAAATATCACTGTTCAGATGTCATATTCGATACGAAAAACCAAATACAGAATTAAAAGAGGAAATAAATAGTTGTTATGTGCTGTTTATTCTGATAGTTTATTCTTTTGTTTAAGCTGAGCGGTTCGCGACAACAAATTTTTAAGTCTCATTACGATTTATACGTATTTTAAAAAATGCCACTTTAGTTAACAACACATCAAAAATTATTTGTTTCTTTAAAATTAATTTCCCACTCTTTCTATAAAAACGAGGCCATATCATTGTCTAACTATAAGTTGGATTTCTTGTATAAAGGAGTAAACAGCGTACGGAAAAAATAGAATATTTTTTATCTATTTTTTTTTCACTGAAAACTTCATTATTCAAGTAGTAATGTTTAAATCGATTTTTATCAATTTAAATCATTGAAGCCTTAGTATTTTAATCAAAACTGTATTCAATAATTTTTTAAAGAGAGTTTTTTTTAATATTTTGACTTTAAATTCGTTGTGAATATAATGAAACTTTAATTGCGTTCTAATTTCTGGGATTTTATGATTTTACACATTAACTTCACGTTAGTTTCAGTGATCACGCTTTTAGTTATTATATTTATTCGCTGATATAATAGTATATATAACGTTATGCGAATGAGATTGATTGTGATAAACATGTACATCACTAAAAACTTTTCATGAATAGAATATATTTCTGCTGTATTGTTATATTATTGTTATTACGAAACACGACATGAATAGAAAGAAAACAAGCAATAAATGGCATTAAAAATGTACACAACTATAATCGAGGACTAAAAATAATACTTATAATAATAGTAATAAAATGGTACGTATTATATATTTAATTGATCTTTCGCTGATGATATCTTACACTTGAGTTGAATACTAAACTTATTTGTACTGCATATATACATACACACATATATATATATATATATAACTAGTATTATTATATTGCATAATAACAGTAAAATACAGTTTCATTGACATTTATTTTAAATATACAGTACTAAAGTAAATATTTCTTGTGGATATCATTTTTTGATGGGTGTGTATCGTTTTTTTTCTCTCTGTCTGATGCTAATAATTTTTTACTATCTATCGCTAAACTTTTACTATACACACACACAGTAGTAAATAAAATATAAAAAACGTATATTCCTGTTACAAAATATTTTATAGCGAAGACGATACGATACACTCTCTAACTATTATAAAATAGTGCATTTTAGCGTAAGCCAAACTATTCTTTAAGGGATTTTGAAACATCATTATATAATAGCACACTCGCACAATACTCGCAACTTTTTATAAGAGTTTATTTGTTTGGGTATATATAACACTATAATGTTATGAAGGATAAAATATTGTTGTCTAGCGGAGCACAAGAGGTCCATAGAGATCATTGATGATCTGTTTGGGAGTGTATCGAAAACTTTCTTTTTTTGCGTATCCTTTTTTTTACTAAATGTGTGTGATTTAGACGGTACGAGAAGAAAAACTATGATTCAAGTCTTGACAAATTTTCACTCACTATTATTTTTAGCTCTAATAATAGTTACCACTTCACCGCTCACTATCCGTAATAAGAATCTTTTTCTTTTTTTAATGACTGTAATGCTATTTAATTTGCTGTATATGTTTTAAGGTCCGTTTAAAGCTATATATCTCTTATTTCCAGAAAGTTTTACGCGATCAGTACATTACTGATCTTAATAACACTTTTTCTTATCAAAAAAAATAATTGTACACATTTGGCAAATATATTGTTTCGCAAAGTATTATGTTCTTAACGGAAATAAATATTAAGACCGAACGATAAATATTATCTGTTGAAAGACATTCATTCTTGACACATATTACTGGTGTTTATAAATGTTACTAAGAATACTTCTTACCAAAAAAAAACGTTCATTCAATAACTCGAGAATTGTTAATCGATCAATAATTCTGAAATGCATTCACTATATTTCGAGTGAGAGGCAAGTTTTAAACTGAGATCAAAAATAGAGATTTGAAGAATTATCCGTATCGGTGTCGATATGAAAATCATTTCATTACTCGTATATAATTTAATTAAAAATTAGTTATAGTTAGTTTTAACGGTCATTATTACCAGATTAACGTTACTGTCAGTTAAGTTTTCAAGTTCTTTTTTCAATACTGCACGAATCTTTGTTTAAATACCAATTTTTTGAAGCAGTAAGTACTGTATTTATTTTATTCGATAAAATTAAAAATATAAAATGTTTTTCTAACTCGTAAGCTCAATCAACGATATTTTGAATACTCTATTTCATTGATTGCAAATAATTTTCTGTTCGTTAATGAATTGGGAATCATATTTTCAATAACTACTACTTGAAACTCAGTGGCAAAATAAGATAATTCAGCAGTAAAAAACTTTCATGATTCACGTGCAGTTGTTTTGAACCATTAAATATCGCAATATTAAACAGAGACGAGTAAATTTTCATGCTTCATAACTCCATTTTCACATACGTTTCACTATTTTAATGAGTTCATAATAAATAATTCAAACATTTTATTATATCTGTTGAAAGATAGCGTAATTCAAATAAACTCATTATAAATAGAAACTGTTTGAAATCAGCGCACAAAACTACTGTGAATATAAGTTTTCATTAGAATATGTCAATATTGTTTTATTGTTTAATATCATAAAATGTGTCTGAACTTTGGATTTTATTTCTGAATACGCGTCCAAAAATTTTATGTTTATTTTTAAAAGAATATAAAGAATAAAAGAAATAATAACAATAGAAAGAATAAGTATCAATAGAATATTCCGGTACTCTATATTTAATTTTATTAGAAAAATCAAAAACTTTACTGATAAGTTATTATTTTAATACCTTTTAAAAAAATAAAAAAATTCAGTAACAAAAAACACAGTATATCTTATTTTAACCGTAAAATATTTCTTAATAACTGGCAATAGAATAAATTACAAAATGTTTTTAGTTTCATAGCAAATGCAATTTGTTTAAGAATTTATTGATAGTAAAGTTTATTGCATTGAATAGAGAATAAACAGAATGAAGTCAATTTCAAAACAATATTTCTGTGTAACTTTAAATATAGACGTCTACTACACTAATGTTCTATGATTTTGTTGAAAATTTTTTTATTGTTACTGCATTCATAAAACATTCGTACTTTCGATGATTTATAAAGCAATATTTTTTAGTTTTGACTTTTATGCACAAGTTTTGATATTAATATGGACGAAATAAAAATCAATTTATACGGCTTTCAATTATTATTATTGCATAAGTTTTATTTTATTTGAAAACAAAATAATACGCATTCAAAAGCTAAAAATTAAAAGCGGGATTGTTTTGATTGATTAATTTAATATCACGGTTAATGTTTGATTAATGACACACACAAGTTATAATAGTAAAATATTCTCTTAATAATAATGATAGCTTACACACACTAGAAAATATACCTCAAATCACTGTAACGCTAAATTGTTTGACATTATTGCGAGAACAGAATTCCTCGCAAAATAATAAAAGTGGGAAATAAAGTTTGTATTTTGAAATTGAATAGTAATTGAAATGAAGTTTGATTCGTTCAATATTCAGAATCGCATTAATGGCGCGACAGTTAATGGCTTTATGCACGGTATCCATGAATGGAGAAATGCGAACCTAAAAGAATTTCAATTATTACGGCAATTCTTTACTAGACAACACTTGATTATAATTTATGGTATCGTATTCTTATCACAATAGAAATGTCAGTTCTTTACTGTTTAGCGCACCAACAAAAAACCCAATAAAGTGGTAATGGTTTTGAAGTACTAGAGATCATAATAGGTTTACACTCTCCTCTTGTCGTATTAAAAAATTAAAATTATAATAATTATGAAACCAATTTTAATGAAATGACGCAAAAAAATAGCAGTTTAAATTGATTTTTGCCTCAATTGATAATCACAAACTAAAATAAGAGCAGAATTTATTGCAATAATTGCATATTTGAAACATTAATGTAATAATAATGCAATTAATTACTTATTTTTGTTATCTGGAAAAAATAGTTGTCAATTATGAATCTCGAGTCATTAGTAAAAATGCGGAGAACACACACACACACAACATAAAAAACCGCAGACATTACTGCCATAAGATAAAACAAGAATTATATTATTTAATTTATTATCAAAA
>JAQIVF010000692.1:0-19118 GCA_034698365.1 Steganacarus magnus
TTGTTGAGTTTGTTGAATGCACTTTTTATTATTAATTTTATTAAACTGAAAATACCACTTTACTATATCTATTTTTTCATTTAAACTTAACAAATTTTTTCCCATTTTAATATAAACAAAATCACTTAATACTAGTAAAATTATAGTAAAAAACTAATATGAATTTAGTTATTGAAATAAAGCACAAACTAACAAATTTTGAATATCATAAATGAACATAAACTTGTTTTGATTTGGGCGCTCAAGAAATCTCTGCACACAGCTTATAAAAGGCGTACTTTTTATTGTGTAAGTTTACATTGAGTATTAAAAAATATTGGTTCACATTTAGCTTTAATCGATACGCTATCATTAAATTAGACGAGTCTCTGTTTAGTTGTGACAATAGTACATCACGTTTTTTTCACTCCAATTGGATCAGAAATATTCTTAAATTAGTGAAGATCACAAAAACGTCACAATAAGATCAAATCACAAAAAAGTGCTAATTTTAGATTATCGCCGCTCTTATTTAAGATTGAAACCCTCTAAATTTTTGAGTGTGTGTAATATGTAAGGCCAACAAATTTCGGGTTTAAAAACTATCGGATTCGTGGGGGCTTTGGGGCAAAAAAAACTGTTTTCGGGCTGAATTCGGGCAATGAAATTTAAGAAAAATTATTTTAAAATTAACTTTAATAAATGTTTAAAGAACTTCTTTTTCGAAAAATACTAATTTTAATTTCTTACGATTATAAAACGACAATATTACTATTTAGAATTTCATATTTAGATTTTATACTGAATTGGTCATATAACATACTGTAACAAATACTTGAATTGATTTTTGAATCTTTATAAACTTTGTTTATCTAGGAATTTTATTTAAATAATTATATAATATAAATAACTAAAATTTATAAACTTTTGCCACATTTATTAAGATTAGAAATATATTTATGCAAAATAACAACAGAAATCTATTATTCTGGGCAAATATAAGCTATTCGGGTAATTCGGGCGAAAACTCCAAATTCGGGGGATTCGGGCAAAATAAATAGATTCTAAATGACTTGTTTTCATATATTCACTTAAAAATAATCCCCGAAAAATCAAATGTAGTAATAGGATTTGACAAAAAAATGCTAAATTTGGTAAAATAAAACTTTTCTAAAAGACTTGTTTTGTGTTGTTATATTATCCTAGAAAGTTTTAAACCAATCGGAATAAGCAATAAAATATGGTAATTACCAAATTATCCTATCCTTAATAATAACCTCAATCACTTGAGTGCCAATAGGCTCTATTAAAAGCGTGCTGCTATCTGTTGCGCAATACAGTACAATCAAAAATAAATAACGCATTTCATCAGATTTCACTATTAGAGAATCACATCACGAGTGTTGGGTTTTTAACACATTCAAAAATGTCTGACCACGGATTATCGCGAGCAGAATTGATATCGATAATGGTTAGGGCCAGCATTTTGGGCGTCGTATCGTTCTTTGCGGTCAAATGGATGGTGAATGCGTTGGATCCGACCAGAAAACAGAAGCGAGAGGCACAGCAACGAGTGTGTGATTATAATGTCACGTGTGATCTCATATAACGCTTACATTCATTTATTTTCATTTAAAGGCCGAACGCTTATTATCGAGACTCGGTGTCACCGAACTTAAGGCTCAATTATCTGAGTACGAATTATCAATAGCTGCGCAATTGGTTGATCCAAACAGTATCGATGTTTGTTGGAGTGACATCGCAGGTCTCGAGGATGTTATCGATGACCTCAAAGCCACCGTAATTTTGCCGATTCGTACTCCAGAACTTTTCTTGAGATCTGAGTTGCATCAGCCGCCAAAAGGCGTATTACTTCACGGACCGCCCGGTTGTGGCAAAACTATGATTGCGAAGGCAACCGCCAAAGAAGCGGGCGCCAGGTTTGACCTCACAATCATTGTTGTTATTTAGTGTCTAATCGAATGCATATCTATTAATAGGTTTATAAACTTAGAAGTTCCAGCATTGACCGACAAATGGTACGGAGAATCTCAGAAATTGGCAGCAGCTGTGTTCACACTCGCTCTTAAACTGCAGCCGTGTATTATATTTATCGACGAAATCGATTCGTTTCTGAGATCTCGAGACACTCACGATCACGAGGCGACAGCTATGATGAAGGCTCAGTTTATGATATTATGGGATGGATTATCATCAGCCAAACATTGTCAGGTGTTGGTTATGGGCGCCACTAATCGTCCGCAAGACGTTGACAAAGCGATTCTTAGGCGCATGCCAGCCATGTTTCAAATAAATTTACCGAATCGCGACAAAAGGAGATCTATTATGGAATTAGTTCTCATAAGGGAAGATATTCACGAAGACGTTAGTTTAGAAACTATTGCTAACATCACTGAAGGTTTCTCTGGCAGTGACTTAAAGGAGTTGTGCAGAACCGCTGCCATGTTTAGAGTTAAAGAATATTCTGGTTCGTTAAATATGTTATGCAATAAATTCATGTCTGTTTCCAACACTAAAAACGAATTTTTTAATTCCGCAATGGTTCCGGATTTGCGACCAATAAATATGGATGATTTTATATCTGCCGTTCAAAAAATGAAAGAAAGTAAGATTATGTTATGCTCTGGTCATTCTGTCATTGGACTCGATTAGAATTTTATTCATTTATTATCATAACTTATCATTTATATGAGGTTTCAATTGTGAATTCAAAAAAATATATTTGACTGTTAGGTAAATTACCTGTCTTTAAATATACTTTTGAGAAATACTTAGGGATGATCCATATAATTATAATTAAATTATTTTACATCTAAATATGAAACTACAAATTTTTGATTTTTTAGGCATATTAAATAAATATCTATAATATATATTTATAAAATTACAAAATATTGTATCGATAATTACTTTTATTTTTTATTAGTGTGTAAATTTTTTCGTATTTGTATAAACTTGCAAAACTATAATAACGACAATTTGCATCATTAAGCTTTTTTGTGGTCAATGGCTTATTAGAATAATGAGCTGATAATCATCAATAATGAAAATTACTTTAATATATTTCAAATTTGCTTTATTAGTAAGTGTTATAATTAACTTATAACCTCAATAATATTTATTGAACAATACAGTATTAATGAGCATTTATTAATTAAATTGTCTATACTTTAACCAATCATTTTATTTTTTTGCTGAGTTTAACACTTAGTTTTGCACATATATCCCATTTTATTCCCATTTCTTTAACTCGCATCCATCGGGAGGTTTGCATTCAGTCTTGGATTGACTCACTTCCGACCAATTAGTACTCAATACGGTTCCACCGCTCTCTTGAAAACTTTTATTCATGGCTCGTCTCAGTTCTTCGCTTCCCTGCGAATAGATTTTTTTGAACAAGTCATCAACATTTCCATTTCCCTTCTTGTCTTCTTCTTCCTCCTCTTTCTCGAACTCACTTATGATTTTATCCCAATTCTTCATACAAATGCCAACATTTTGATTTGCTATTAATTTTTTAAAAAAACAATACAAATATTGTTACAATCGTGAAGATAATGATAGCATACGTTTGAGTGCATCTTTTGGCTGAATTGGCGCCACATTTTTGTTGTGCTCTCTTTCAGTGCGATTGGGATTGTCTTCAAAAGAAACGCGTTCTAAATTAGACCATTGAATATTTTCCCGTTTTTTAAGAATAATTTCTAACTTGGATAGCGTTAATCTCCACCTGCTGTCTGTGTCGATGATTGGCTTAAATAGATTGATATGTAACTCGTATGTTGTCTGATCGGATTGTTTGCAGACACAATGGACACGGTTTTGCGTGATTTGAACGCTCACATCGTTTTGATTTAGATTACGTATCAATACGTTTACAGTGACATGTGTTGAGCTCTGATACCAGTCGTGTTTCACAACACTCGACACGCTTTCCTCACTCATTGCGATTCACTTTCATTTGCTTATATCACATCAAATTAATCACACAATTATTGTTTTTTTAACGTTAAAATACAAGTTTATAGTTTGGGTGTTAACCATAAATATCTGTTAGCAAATTGAAACTCATTCCACTATTCAATTATAGTTATAATTACGCATTTATTATATCTATATTCGAAATAATTATTTTAATAAAATGATTTAAGAATTAAATATTTTTTCTAATTTAAAGTGTTTTTTGTTGTTAACATAAAAAAGAGAAGAACTTTATACTTTGGTTTTAAAGGAAAATTTAAATATCTCGTGTGATTATTTGGGGGTAATTTCGCATAATCTGTGAATTATTGTGGATCACGAGTTTGTTGGTTAAGTAACATATTTTTTAAAAACATTTTTTATTCTTGTAGATATCCCAGCAAACCCTTTAGGTGTTCAAAGCGATATAAATTTAGCATATTTTTATATATTATTTTATTTTGTAAATATATATCATTAGCAGAGATGCGATTTTTGTGATTTACCAAAATTTTACCATAACCACCAAAAAGGGGAAATTTTGTTAAAAAATTGTAAATTTATTATTCTCAAAAATCGCATCTCTGATCATTAATAATTTAATATAATTTAAATTTTTGTAATCATAGAGTTTTTTGGTGTAAAAATTAAGAATTAAGGTGCAAATTAGGTGTTAAATTTAACAACAAATCATTTATGAAACTATTAATTGGATTATTGATGATTCATGTGTTATTATGAAAATAGTAATGCATATTTAAACTAAAAATTTATGGAAATCAAATGAAAATCATGTGATTATAATACAAAAAGTAAAATAATAGCGTAATAATAAAATGAATTTCCTTCTAAAATATGACCTTCAGTCTCCAAACCCGAGCCTTCGGACTTTCTTAGACACTTTCTTTACGCGATCTTAGAAACCTAATAGAGATAAATAAGGCTAATGATGATTATAGATTATTCTTTAGGCTCAGATATTGTTTTAATAGATTTTAATGAAGTTATATAAATTAAATTATGAAGATTATTAAAATATAATAACTTATTATTATATATGAGCTCTTCTGCTAATAACGGAAACTTCATATTACGTTTGAATTTATTAAATTGGAAAAATTCAAAACAAAAAAATGTCTTTAATTGTAAACCTAAATTAAAATTTTTTAAATTAATATAACATTTTATCGAAGTTTTAATAGATTGATCTACTAATATGCAACGTTAGATAGTAAACATTATGATGCTATTAATATAAACTTATAATACTTAAGCGATAACCAATCATAACAATGTTACAGTGTTAGCGGATATTAAGAGTAAAATGACTCACTGTTAGTAAAACTGCAAACATTTGTAAATATATTTTTGTTTAGATTTTTGTGTGATAAACCATTTAAAATAATACGATTAATATGACAGTTCATCACAACATACCGAACGAAATGCCATCAGTAATGAGTGATCTATTGTCTATTATCGAGAATGAGATTCCAGAAGGACGTAATAATCTGCAAGACAGTCACTCGAATTTGGATAAAGTGGCAGATTATTGCGAATCCAATTACTTCCAGGTGTGGCACACATTTCAATTCAATTGTTTGTTATTGTTTTTCGATTATATTGTTATAGTTGTATTCTTTTGATTATAGTCAGTCGATAAAAGAGTGGCACTCGAAGAGACAAAGAATTATACGACGCAATCGTTAGCATCAGTTGCTTATCAAGTGAACACATTGGCGTTCAATCTTCTTCATATGTTGGACTTGCAAACAACTCAATTGGCAGAAATGGAGTCACAAATCAATCACATCTCGCAAACGGTTTCAATACATAAAGAGAAAGTGGCGCGAAGAGAGATCGGTATTTTGACTAATAATAAGAGTGTTGTACGACAGCATAAGATATTAGTTCCAGCGAATCCGGAGCGACCCATAAAGTATATTCGAAAGCCTATTGACTACTCAGTGCTCGACGAAATTGGACACGGAGTTAAGATAACGACCACAAACACTCCACGCACTAAACACAATGCAGTGCTGACCACCGGAACACTGACTAAGAACGGTGTCGGAACATTACTGGTGAACACGAGTGCAGTGTCAGGTCCGCCGCCCACTACTAAACCTCCGACACCGCCACAAACTATTCGCTCAGTTGGAAGTTTATCTCGCGGTACGAAAGAGTATCGCACACCTGCGCCACCAATAGCTCCGCCACAAGTTCCCAGTAATTATGCCCCAAATTATCCGATGGGACATCCGAGAGCTCACGAAACTAGAAGAGGTTCTGGTTATTCGACTCTTCCTATTTCAATGTCTCACCAAACCGGACATATCTCGAACGCGATGCAGCAAATGCAGCAACAATCGCATTACCAGCAACAACAACAACAGCAACCAATAGGTATGGTTCATCCACTAACCCATCACAATCACAACCACACTCACCATCAGACACAGTTGAGCGCATCCATTAACTATGTAGTCCCGCCATCTCCAACACCACCGCCTCCACCGCCACTCCCAGTTCTCCTTGATATGCCAGTATCACCTATTAATGATTCATTGCCTGAACCGCCGATACACTTGCAACAGCATGTCCCTAATGCTGACCATTTTGAAAGACACAGTTCTAATGGTATGATTGATATTAACACTTTTATTCTTCCTTCTTAATTCTAAATGTTTTTTCTTAAATAATATTCTTATTTTAGCTTCTCCTCCATTACCGCCTCCACCATCGATGGAAGAGCACTCGCAAATTAACGCGTATAATATCGATCAAATCCATCAAAATTCAACTGGAAATTATCGAAACCGTGATAATCTAAATGATTGGATTCCTCAAAATTATATAGAAAAAGGTTTTCAATTAAATTTACCTGTTTATTGTGAATCGATTCATTAAATATGGTGTCTTTTAATATTGCTTTAGTGTTAGCATTTTGTCTACAGTATTGCTGCATTCATTTTATTACATTTCTCAGTTTTATTAATAGCCTTTTCTTTTTTGAATGATATGTTATATTCATTGCACTCAAAATTTTGTTTTATTTGAAAATTTCTAGTATTGGATTTAAAGATTGAATTTGCATCATTGACGGTAAAATGCATTCAAATGTAGCTTTAGCTTCTGATTTTTACAGAATGAGATTATAACGCACACTTTAACAACAAAATTCAATTTCGCAATTTTATTGAGTAATTTAATTTAATGTAATGTAATGTACAATTAAAGCTCAATAATCTGTCGGAACTTGTGCTTGAAATTAAGCCATATATGGGTTTTCAATTCTTAAAAATATCGTATTATTCTAATTTTTTATAAATTGAATATTACTTTCATTTCGATAAATTTATTCTCTTTCGTTGTGTTGTAACGTCTTTTAAATATACTGTTATTTAATATTTGCTATGCTTTAAACGGTAAATCGTGATAATATTATATCATAGATTGCATTTTATTAATTATTAAATGTAAGATAATACCAGTTTGTAAGATAATATATCGAATGCATAGTATGTGTAGAAATTAAAACTTAAATTGAATTGTCTTATTTGCAGTGATAGCAATATATGATTATGTGGCAGACAAAGACGATGAGCTGTCGTTTAGCGAAAATTGTGTTATATATGTTATACGAAAGAATGACGACGGATGGTATGAAGGAGTTATGGATGGCATCACTGGACTATTTCCCGGAAATTATGTCGAACCGTGCATATAATCGATATTATTATTATTATTATTATTTGTTTTATTTAATTAATCTTTATAAATACTTCAATTTATTTATCTCTTTCAACACTTTTGATATGTATTTAATATTTTATAACTGGTGTTATTTTTAAAAAAAGATATTAATAATATTAATAAACTTTTTCAAATTTAGTTGAAACATAATTTCAAACGCGTATTGCTCAACACTTAGCGTACAATTCTCTAATTTTAGAAATATATATCAATTGTATATATTTATAATTGTAGTAAATTTATATTTGCATAATATTAAATTTCACTGCTTTTTATCATTCAAAGCAAACTTATTAACTATAATAGCGAATAATGATTAAATGGGCACATAAAATATAGATCAATATTGAAACGAAGCGATTTAGACATAAACAGATATGAACATTTTTAATTTCTTACAATTTTCAGTTGCGAATCTATTTTTAAGACTAAATTTGTGAATTTTGTTTGACGTTTCGAACGGTTATTTTCACCGCTTCTTTATCAATACTTTAAAATACTCAAAAAATGATGTGCATTTGAAAACACAAATATTTTATGTGAAGGGCAAGTATAAAATGAATTGATAGAAAACTTTTGTGATGCTAAGTTGGAAGGCATTCGTTAGAGTATTATTACAGACATCTATTTACTAATAATATAAAACCTATTTTCAAAATATGACAATCATTGGAAATTTATATCATTATAAATTGGTTTTAATTGATTCATTCAAATAAAGAGTAGAAGCTTGCCTTAAACTGTAGCAGAAAAATATTGAATAGTAATATATACTTTCGATAACTCGAAATGCAGTTAGTAATGCTTTACTTAAGTACATTAACTTGTGCTAAAGGGAAAATCACGTATACTTAGATCAGATTACATTCTGAAGTGTAACAAAATAAAAGTTTTCCCTAAAGTTAAACTAAAATGTTTAATATTTAGATTGATTTGCGCATTAAGATTTTGTCTTATTTAATAAACTGTGTTTATAGTTTATATAGTAATTCATTATATAACTGCATAATAATAATACTTAATTGCATTTAAAAGATGCGAAAAGTTAAGCAAAATAAAAAATGCATGAAATGTCTAAAATAACATTTCGCTGCATTCACTAACTTGTGTGTGTGTAACAGTGTGTGTAACTTACAAAGTTTAGTTTATTGTTTTAAATGTCAATTTTAATAATAATTTAAAAAGATACGTAAACATTGAGCAATCATGTTTATTTAGCAGTAATTATATTAACGTAATAACTAAAATAAACATAAGCTTATAATTTAGCATAAAAAAACCTCTTAACAGTGAATAAAAATTTTCTGATGACCAAAAACTTTAAGATTTTCGATCCATTTCTTTGAGCTGGAGTTTCGTGTCTAATGATAGCAATTTGAGTGTCATTTACAAATTTAAAAACACTCATTAAGTTATACTCAAACATTATATAACTAGGAGTAAACCACACTAATGAGCTCTGATTAGCTTTATGTTCATATATTATATTTCGTCTAACATATAAAAGAGCATTGAAAATGTTAAACCGCTCTTTCTCTTTGATGTCATGCTTCTTATATGTTTAAGGTCTCATAACTAGTGAGTTTAATTAATAATACCGAAAATTGTATCCAACATGAAAAGTGGTCTTACGTTCATAATGATCATATTTTATAACGAAAATAACGCGCAAACAAATCAATAATTAACAATAGGGGCAGACATGCTGTCAGCATTAAGTTGTTAGTTTCACATCCATTTCGATAAATTCTAGATGAAAAATGAGTGTAAGTTTTATGCCGTAAGATTTGGCCAAAAAACAGTAAAGCGTATCGCAGTGTTGAGAGTGAATTTGGCATTTTTCGTTCACTCTAACGGACTTAACCTCAGGCTAACCTTTTACGAGTCTAAATGTACGTTAGTTTTATATTGTAACATGTAATCTCACAAGAATAACATATGAATTATTAAACAATTTATTTATTTAAGATAAGCAATTTGTTTCTTTAATTAATGTGATAACTCTGTAAATGAAAAGATTTATTTTATTTTTTAGAAAACTTTATCGCATTTTTATGTATTATTATTTAAATGATGATGCATTGCTTAAGCAATTTATCTAACCTTTAATCTCACGAATCTTAAGTTCGGTTACCATAATCAACAATATTTGGTTTTGACATTTGACATTTGACTAAAGCTTAAGAATTAGGCTAACTTTTCAGATTTATTCAACACCAATTCAATTCCTTCAAAACAAATTCATAATCAATTTTTAGATAAGGCAATAATTTTTCAAAAAGGCATGTATAATTTTTGATTTTACTTTCCACTTAAAATTGTTTTTCATTCAATTTGTAGCGCTATTACTGCTAAAATTGAATTTATTTGATGCTATTATGGTATCAATTACTGAATCTGATAATCCATTACATTTATCATTGTTAACTAATTCATTAACCTCATTCTTAGAACGCTATTGTTACTACCTTTTACTAGTGTTTACTGTTATATGTCAACTATAATTATCACAAAAACATTTTTCTCGGTAAACTACAAAAAAAAATTTGAAGTTTCGAAACTCTAGACTTAAAAATAAAAGGAATAAACAGCTAACAGTTGGAAAAATAGGAGTTAAACCAATATTTAGTTATATGGTATTATTAGTTGATTTAGTTATTTGTTATTTGTTTATACATACACACATACACTTAATGAAATAGCAAACTCTGCTGCAGTGAGCAGTGACTTTGTATTAGTTTACGACAGAAAGATTGTATTCGTACAAAATTAAAATGCAATAAATGTTTTTATGAAGAGCTGCTTCGTCAGTAGCGCTCTAGTAATACAGTGAAGCACACTTTTAGCACACTTTATATATTGATGTTGGAAAACTTAATTTCATTGGCATTTTCATCGCACGTTTTCACTCGTTTATACAGCACTACAGTGTTTACGCTTGTGTGGTCGAAATGTTGGCACACCATTCAATTCCCTATAGTCATGATTTCTAGTTAAGTAAGTATCTATGATATGGATCCGATTGCGTTAAAACTTTTGCACTGTATCCCGATTATACTGCATCAAGTAATCATCGTCTATACTCAAACATAGTCATCCGAGATAACTGCTCTAAGGCTAAGAAATAATGAATGCAACATAGCTTTACCAAACGCTTACGTCACTGGTGTTGACCTACAGTACAGTACAGCACTGCACCAGTACTGCATCACTACTGTGTTATACAAATCCTCTCCTGTTGAGCTTATCAAACAAATCCTATCTAATATTTATGTATGAGATTTCGATTTTACAATCTACAAGTTATTCTCCAAAGTATTTTACAGTTTATTTTCTATTTCACATTTTTTATTTTTAGCATTAACCTATTTTGTTAAGCATAAGTAAAAGTATCGATTCAGCATATTGTATGTAAGTGTGTGTGTGTGAGATGAACACTAGTTTATGGTAATTCATTTATGAAATATACTGTATAAGTGTATTAAGTTTAAATACTAGCACTTTAAGATTCTCACCAAAAATTAATTCCATTTTCATGAGTTTATTTTTCCTAAATAGTTGCTCAATTATCTTTAAACTGGGCAATGAAATATATTGATTACCATACTATAAATTTCGAATGCGAACCTTTAATCTTAAATAACTGTAGCATACTTTTGCTTATTATTTTCAAAAAAGCCTTCATCCAAATAATAATAAAAATGATAATAAATTTTGCTTTGGAGTTCAGTGGCAATAAATTAAATGCTGATGTGAGTGAAAGAGGTGTGACTTTTGGGATAAACAAATAATGAAATTTGGTAGTTGTTGTGTTTATAGAAGTATTGCTAGAAAAACTAAGAAAAAAGTGGAGATTCTTCTTTAGGCGTACATGCAGTATCCAATAGTTAGGTTTGCATTAATGAAACAATGCATGAATATATTTTAATTTTAGTGCAGTAAGTACAGTAAAACATAAATTACTTATTTTTAGGATTTTATTGTGTGAAAGGATAAGGGCTCGCTTTCCTAACGAGAGGGGAGGATTTATTCTATTTTTAAACTTTATTTGATTAACGAAATAATATTCTCGTCACATTAGCGCATGCATTAAACAATAAATTGGTCAACTATTTTCTCACCAAATTCTGAAACTCATTGTAGACATTTTATATTTCTAGTTTGATGTCTCTATAAATTATCTTTACAAGTAATGAATTTAAAAACCTTTCTGACACAACTGTCTGTCCAAAATCTTCATTTAGCAAATTTAAACATAAATTTGTTACAAGATTGATTACTCTAAATATTTGGTGTTTGTGTAAATTTTAAGTTATGTAGAAAATCTGGATTTTTCCAAAAAAATCTCATCTCTGGCGACAGCTCTAACTGTAGGCGTCATATATAAAAATCAAACAAGTAAAAGTGCACATAATCTTTCTATTATTTCTGATTATGTATTTACTTTAATAACTTCTATATATAGGTTATAAGCATATAACTGACAACATTATATTTTAGTGGCAGACATTTATTTAAATCACATCGATTCAAATAAAACTATTGTTAGCCTACCGAGTATACCATATAGTCATACCGCCTACAGCTTTCTTCTATTCAATAACTTAAATTTTAGGCATTTTAAAAATTCACAAAAAGATTGACTGACGGATATTACAGATATATTTTTTCACAGCCAAAATAATTGAAAACCAAATAATGTAAAAGTAAAACATTACTCACATAATTAGCTGAAATAAAATTAAAGAATTTTGTATTTAATTATTTAACAGTAGTTTTTATACATACTTAGTTGGATAAAGTGATTAAAAAAGTAACAGAAAATCAAGTAGAAAGCGAGCTCACATCGATCGCCCGAAATGATACTTACCTGTAAATCTGTGATCTGTGTCATAAGTAATTGATAAAAGTTCAATTTTTCAAATACATTGTAAAATTAGCTTTTCGCTGGTTTTACACTGTCTTTACATTTTAATATTAACAATAAAAACATTTATTTAGAACAATTTTATTTTAAATAATAGTTCTCTATTGTTATAAGCATTTTTATTCAGTAAGTTATTAAGTAATTTTGTATTAAAAATATTAAATTATTAGTTTGTTAAGTGTCAATAATTGCTTGACTCCTTCCCCTCCACTCCCCTCAGCGCCCCTCCAGTTGACCATTTCAGAATAAATTTGTTTAATCACCTATACATTAGTTTAGATAATACTTCAATATCTCTGCTTAAATTTCTCAATGATAACAAATAAATAAACATATAAATATTGGAGAGAAAATTACAATAAGAGAGCAAAGCGAGAAAACCCTATAAATTAATTATACATTTATTTTATTTATATGTGAGAATTTTAAATAAATTTTTTATAAATATTTATTGGTAATCCGTAATATTCTAATAATTAATTTTTATTCTGACTTAATACATACACATTTCAATGCCACAATTATTTGTTATCCATATTTAATGTTATGCACAATTATTTTGATTTTTCAAATTGTGGTGAACCTAAAATTTAATCATAAATCATAAAAACTTGTTCCACACTTGTATCCGCTATTTTGGATTGAAAATAACTTTGATGTTCAAAAAATAAAATAAGTTTGAAATAAGTTACTTAAGAGGAACTTTGAAACAATATTTTAGAATATTTTTGTCAATTTATGTCATCTTTAAGTGGTGAATAAATCCTAGAGTCACGAGTTAAACTTTAATCGAAAGGTTATATGCAAGTTGAATCTACATAATTTCAAATTTCTAAAGAACAAGAAAACCCGGGAAAAATTTTCCTCCAACATAGTAAACCCGCGCATTCATCAACTAAACCACTACCAAAGTAAAGTTAATCACTAAATTATTTATTTTATTTAAATTTTTTAGATTAATTTTTTCTTGCTTATTTAATTTATGAAAATAATTCAATGTTATAATATAAAAATATTTATCCGAAAATGTTGTTTTTAGGTTTGCATAAAAAATTTATTCAAACACGGGGCTAACAATTAGAACAGCGTTAAACTTTTTAATGTATTTGCAATTGTTTTATCAACGGTTGGTTCATTTATTAATATTAAACCAATACCCACATGAATATTACCAAATCCAAACGTTCCGATTGTTTTGCATAAAGTAAGCTAAAAAATAAATGCTAGTAAACCAAATTAATTAATTGAAACCAGCACTAAATAATTTAATTAAAAAGGATTTTACTTTTTTGTTGTTGTTGCTCTAATAGGTTTAAATTTGTTGTATTTATTCTCAGAAATTAAATTATTATAATAATAGTATAGTTGACGATTTATGTGTATTTTGTTGTGTTATTAACAAAGATAGTTATGCTAATAATTTGTTGATTTAAAGAAATATTTAGACCAAATAATATCAAAAATAATGTGTAACAACAACACCACCGAATATTGTTGCGCGAGAATATACGAAATGAACTGAAAATAATCGGCTTACAAGTTAACCTTCTTAGTGCATCACAGATATTTACTTAATAGAAGTTCAGCACAACATCACACGATACTTGTTTTGTTGAGATGTTGAAAAACGAATCTGAGATATACTCGGAAAAACTTTTCTTACTTAAATAATGCTGACAGAAATAGTAAAATCTTTTGGGAATTGCGTTCTATTCCTTTAATTCCTTTTATTGGTAATTAATTTTACTATGAGAGTCTTTTTCATATATACTGTATGTCTTGTTCTTTATACTTATTGCTTTTATGCTTTTGTTCATTGGCTTCAAAATTTTTACTTAATTAAATTTTTTGATAAACAGTCATTTTTGATTATTATTATATTCTGTCACACATTTTCTAGCAGCGAGTGTTATGTGTGTTATAGTTTAGATTTTAATTAAAAATGTAAAACACATCAATCTAAACGTCCACAGCCCACACTTTTTAAATGCAACTCGCATTTTATAATGTTATTTAATTTAAGTTTAATATAAATTTTAGAAATGAAAGAAGAATTCTGTGCAATATATTTTGACCAAATTTAACGCAAATAACTTTATAAATCTTATTAAATTAGTTTAGACAAAATTAAACTCTGAACTAAATAGCGAATAGTGAAACGCAGCGCAGCCAGCCTTCGACAAAGCAAATTTTTTGGGAGTTAAACAAAATAAAATAAAATTGTCGTTTACAATACAATCTAATTTTAAAAACGATTTTTCAGTTTTGCAAAAGTTTGCAAAAGAATTTTCTTTGTTTTATTTGTTTTATTTGTTTTTTAGTTATTCGAACAAAAATCAAAGCAAACCGGAAATCAAAATTGACATATAATTTTTCAAATATAACTCTATCTGATATTTATTTATTAAAATTTGAAAAAGAGTAAACAATCAGTTCAAATCAAAGGTTATTTTAAATTCCAATTTTTTTGCCTAAGTTGTTATCTTTGCTATTAAAATTATTTATTTAAAAGAATTGTTTAAGATTTATAAAAAAAATCATTTTTAAATTTCTAAAATATACCACCACTTTTTTGAAAAATAGAATTTAGGATCAATTTTAAAAATACCATATATTGTAGAATACATTTTTAGAAAGTTTTATAAGACATTACTATAAATGTACCGATACTGACAATTTTAATGTTAACAATGGCAAAATTAAAAATGACAAAAAAATAGTTTACAACTGCCAGAAAACTATTCTCAAGTAAGAATATTATTTAACCTTATATACATTTTAAAATGGGTTTCAAAATGAAATAAAGTATTACATTTAATTTGTAAGAAAAGGAAATAAACCACATTTACAAACTATTATCCATTTACAAACTATCATTATCATTATCATTTACAAACTATTTGTAATAAATTCTTAGTAAATTTGAAAAATTGATGTGATAATAATAAAAAAGATTACTGTTTAATTTACGCTTAAATTTTTAAATTAAAATTAAAAAATTTAGATTAATTAGAAATTAGAAAGTTTTGTATAAAAAATGTGAAACATTGTAAGCATTGTGTTAGGCGTTGAACAAAAAACATCTCTGGGCTATAATTAATTTATGCGCAAAAATGAAGTATATAAAAAATTTTAATATCAGAATTAGAATGATTTAAGCGATATATTATTTTTTTTTGGTTTTTGTTGAAAATGTTTTACAATTATAAAGTACGGTAGAGTAATGGAAACAACATTCCATGTAATTCTGAAAGAGCTTTTGGCATTTTCAGCAAACAGTGAAAGCATAGCAGAAATGCTCCGAATTACTAGAGGCATACAACAATAGATAGCGAATACCTTACAAAAAACCAATAGATAGCGAATTGTAACTAACAAGTAAAGTGTTATTAACTTATTTAAAAAATCATAAAAAAGTTGATTCTCTCTATAAAAATGTGCTTTAAATATGGAGTTATTTGAACATAGCATCACGTAAGGGTTATTTTAAAGAATTTAATGATATTTGCCAAAAGACATCGCTGCTGCTATTGCTTGCAGCAAATATTTTCTGATCATTCATATGTTGTTATCATAATCGAGATTTAAGTAACAGCAATAAAATAGTGTTTTTTATGTTCGTTTTTTATTTAAGATTTATTTTTTTAAATATTCAAAATTTTATTAATACATTATTCTTTAATGAAATTTTCAATTATTTTCACAACCATTAGTGAAAATGCTTTCGCCTGCTTCACGGATTATAATTTGACGCAAAATTCACAAAAAAGTTCATTATTTCCATTCAGTGGTTCCATTCCATTCCATTCCATACTATATACCAGATTCTTTTTTCCATTAACACAAAAAATTAGAAATTTGTTTAAATGAAATGGATAGCAAAAAATAAAAACGTTTTCGAGGAAAGAAGCTAACATTAAAAGAATTCATTTATTATAGACATTGTTTTCACAGTTAATGGACCAAATAAGCTGTGCACTAAATAATCGAAAGTGATAACAAGGAACCGGATTTTTATGGCGTGTTAGAGTGTGTATTATGGCATTCAATAACATTTAATTATAGATTTTAAGCATTCTCCAGGATCTGAGTCAAAATATTTAAAAATGCTAAATTGTAAAAATGTTAGGTTTGAGTTTTTCGGTTAAATAAGAATTTTTCATACCTGATAATTTTCAAGTGATATATTGAAGAGTAGAGGCCAAAATGGTGCTATTAAAAGCAGAAGGCATACAAGAGGTGGCAAAAGAAAAATAGACTTGTGGAAGAGAAAGGAAATATTTTGAAAATTTGCATGATATTAACTGTCATACACATAGTAAACAATTAAATAAAGTTCGTTAGTCTAAATTTTTATATTAAAACAGACTTTTTTTTCGTAAATTGCGAGCTGGGAGGAGGAAAGGATTATTGAATTGGACATTTAATCTGCGTTAGGATGTGGTTATACGAATAATTTGTAATCACAACTAGAATTTAAACAATTAAAATAAAATTAATTAAGATCTAAAAATTATAATTTGCAGTTAGTGTAAAATATTTTTTGACTTTTTTGTAGTATTTTTTATACTAGATTTAATTTTAATTTTCTTAATTACATTATAATTGTAATTTTATTTTAATTGTTTAAATTCTAGTTGTGATTACAAATACACAATGATTTTATGCGATTTTCTAACATAAGCCATAAAAATTTTGCCGCTTTTAAAAAGATTTGCTTGTTTTAGAAATAGTTCTGAGAAACTAAAACATGTGTGTGAAGTTTTAGAAAAAGATCTGTGTATCTTTGAAATACATTCGTTTTGACATTATTTCCGAATTGTAGTTTAGATTTACATTTCTTAATTTTTTCAAAACTTCAACTTTAGATTTAGGCATTAAAAAACATTATATATATTTAACAACATGAGGACACAATAAAGAACTAGTTATTGTAACTAAATTGATTTACTTCTTAAATAAAGAATTTCATTCCATTTTATTCCATATAATTCAAAATTGGAATTAAAAACTTGAGGTTATAGTTTTTTCAATTTCTATGTTATAGCATTATTTTCATAAACTAAATCTTAAAAAACATTGTTAATTAGAAAATAATTTTCTAAAATTTGACTGTTTGGTCACTAATCAATAAATAAACTTTAGCATAATTCTATTAAAATTAAGAATGTATCATAATTAATATCTATAATATCAAATACTGTACAGTACTAGAAAATATATTAATATGAGCTAATTCTTTGTGTTCATTACTTACTATTCTGTACTAGAGCTCTGCACCAATTCGATGGAGGAGTTTTCACTACTAATTATTACCTTTTAAAGTCTATTTTACGCGCTACAAAAAATTATTATTTTGCTCAATCTTTTACAGTAAAACAGTTTTATTATAACTAATTTAAATTATTTTTAGAAACATATGTAAAATTAATATTTTGTTACAAGATATTTAAAAGTGACTGAACAGAGAAAAAATATAATTTACTAAATTTTTCAAATTCTTCTAAATTCATATTATCATTTTTTAATTTATTACTTTAAAGTAAAAATTATTTATTTTTATCGGGATTTTTTTTGTTGACTTTTAGCTCTCATTGAGCCTTTACCTTATCTGTCCGTTCACGAAGTGCTAAAGTCTTTGTAATAGTACCGAAGTTAGACCTTGAATCTACAATCGGTAAAACTTAAAATAAACTTTCGAATGTAAATAAATTCTAAAAAATGAACCCGATATGAATGTGTGGTTCTTGTTTTAATATAATCCTAGCATTAAAGCATAACGATATATAACGGAAAATTTATGCAATTTACCTCCTGGTCAATATAATCGTGTAATACCTGTTACATAAATTCACAATATATCAATTTATATTATACTTTTTATATTTTTTCTTAAGCACAGTAATTAATGTGTTTGGCAGAGTTAGCAGAAAACAATAAAAAATGGAATTTAGTCATTTGTGCATATTGTAGTAAATTACCACTGACTAAACTAAAACCAAAAAAATTTAGCAGTGAATTCATTTTAAATAAAAATCATTTGTTCCCAAAATAAGTCGCAGTAAGTGTAACACTCATTGTTCTTAAGGCAGAACTCAAAAATTTAGTTTTTGTTTATATTGCAATTTGCAATAAATAAAAAGTAGAATATAACGTTATAATGCTATATCTAGTCGTTAGATCTAAAATATTAAAAGCGTTTGTAAGTCTTAATAATAATAATGGGTAATGAAAAATAATGCATTACTAAAACGCGGAAAATAAGATAAAAATACACTCTACAGTAAAAAAAAAGAGTAAATTCGTTATATGAGCCAAAAAATAAATGAATTTTAGTTGATTTAGTGGAACTTAGGTATCACTAGTGGATTGTGGTGGTAATGGAGTAGCGGTGTAGTAGTGCTGCGAGTAGTACTGTATGTGCTGTATATGTGCTGCTGTACTGTAGTACTGTATGTATGCTTGTATGCTGTAT
>JAQIVF010000693.1:0-19114 GCA_034698365.1 Steganacarus magnus
TAAAGAAATGTTAAAAAATTTGTTATGAGGGATCAATAGGTCTAAAATGTGAATGAAGTCTAAATGGTGTAATGAGTTAGTTGTAATGAGTCACTTTTAAAGTCCGTTATAAATATACTGTATACGCAAAAATTTAAAAATAAAATAAAAACATCAATAATAATAATAATAAATAAATAATTGTTCAAAAAATCGTTAAACTTTTTAAAACTATTAATTTTATGCAAAAAAAAACATTTACAGTCACATCACATACAATTGCGAGAGAAAAAAAAATCTGTGTGAACAATCAATTCAATCACTTTTTATATATAAGTTAAATATTTTTTTAAAAGTAAAATCATAACTATTTTTCTGTTTTAAATGCAGGCATTTTACACAATAAAAAAATGCAATTTAATTGTACAACGAAGTCAGTCATCACTTATGAACTTAAGATAATAAAATCTATTTAATTTAATTTAAACGCATAACCCTCTCAAATGTTTTGTTTTCATCATTTAAAATATATTTATATATATTTGATATATAATTGCGGAGAAAATTGCAAATTTATTTTCAATGTCTACCAACAAATATTTTTTTTAATTCTTAAATATCACTGAATTAATAATAAAAACTTTTCGCTTTTTTAACTCTAATTTCTGTATTGTTTTAATGGAAATATTTGTATTAATTTTAATATTTGTTTAGAATACAGCAGTATTGCACCGAAGAATAAAACTGCCGGTAGACTAGTAGTATGTTGTGTGTATTTGTGGTGTGGTGTGTACATTGATTTAGGCTGTCATTTGAGATGTGTCTTGCTGTTGAAGAGTTGTCGCTTCGTTCGTATGCGATGAGCAGTAATACTTTTTGTGAGCAATAAATGACGCCAAATAGTTGAATGATATGTCACAGGAGCGACAGTATTTTGGTCCTAACTTTTTCTGGCCAGAAAGCGGCGACAAACCTAACTGCGGCTGCGGTGACACCGCTGTATTGGCCGATATGTTATTCAATGGTGATGACGCTTTCTTTGTGGCGGCCATTGATAGCGGTGGCAGAGCTTTCATCGACACCTCTGATGCCGCTTCGTCGCTGTGATGATCCGATGCCGCCGACTGATGGCTATTCTCTTCGTTATCAGTGAATTCTTTCTTCACTGATGGTATTGACTGCGTTGCCGATGGCGGCGAGTGAACCAAATCTTTGTGGACTAACTTAATGTGACGAACAACGTTCCCTTTATAAGTAGATGAATAATAGCAAAATTGACAATTATGTGTGAATTCAGTTTGGTTTTTCCCGTCACCACCGTTTTTACCATCAGCTTTCAGCTCATTGTCCGTAGAGTTCATGTCTTCGGTTTCACTAAGTCTGGCGTCAGCGCTGGAAGTATTACTCGTCTGCGATGTCAACTGCAATGCAATTGACTGTGAGTTGTTGGGCTCAGCGCTGCGTCGCCTTCGAGAAGCAGCAACACTTCTACTATTCTTGGTGGACATCTCCTCATCGATGCACGATATGAACGACTCTTCAGCCGAACCCTGCACTCTGTCCTGATGTATGCGCACGTGTGTTCGCATGCCACGCAGTGTGTGTCCTTTATAGCCGCAAATTATGCATTTAAAGCATTGCATTGTCAGCGATGAGGCGTTTGACGAAGAATTCGATGTATGCTTAGTTGGGTGAGAATTTACGGTTACGTTACTCTCTGGACAAGAATGCGCGACAAGCGCTTCTTCGTTAACATAAGTCACTTTACATTTGGCACAATGAAAGTCATTGATTCCATCGGAATGCGGTACTATGTAGTCCGGTATATCACCATTCTGTTCAATGTTACTGTTATTGTTAGTAAGCGCTGTCAGCGAATGCCGTTTCAGACAGTAGTATGTTTGATGCGCCTGCAAGTTGTCTAGTGATGTGAATTTGATACCGCATGCCACGCAATAAAACTGAAATACTGGTGGCTGAGGGTTTGTAGGCGATGGTACTGGTGATGATGTGGTCACTGAACTCGCAGGTGATGTGTGAACGTTAAGCGTATGAGTTTGCGAGCTCTTACTGGCATCGACACCGTCTTGATTGCTGTTTTGCATGTCCTCCGGAGTGTGTTCCGGAGAAGAGCTCGCAGTGTCCATTCGTCTGGACGCACAATATAGTCTTTTGTGCACTAAATAATTTTCGTGCTTATAAAATACAATATTACACTCATTACATCGACTTCTTCCCTGTTTCACCAATACTTCCACGGGTGGAAACGTGTTCGTAACGTTCGTCGCGTTGGTCTGCGTCAGGAAAGCGGGCGCGACTTCGGGATTGGGTATCGAAGTTGGCGAACACGTGGAACTGGTGTTGCCGTCATCCGGTGACTCGATATCCGACTTAATATATTTACATTTTTTGCTTTCCTCACTCGTCATCGATTTGCTAGTTTTGACGGGTTTCGCACTTAAATCTAATGGCAGTTCGTCTAATGGCAGCGAATTCGCACTAGACTTCGCAGATATTGCACTTTTTGAATGTCGAGTTTTATGAGCTTCGAATGGATTCGAGGACACGGCGGACGTGAATGGATTGGAAACGGAGGAAGAAGAAGGAGAAGACTGATGGTTTAATGGCGGCATAATTCCGGATGCATTTATCACATTATTGGGGACTGTAAATGGTGTGCCCATTGGGGTAATGTTTGGCAGACTGAGACCGCCTGCGGAAGGGTTGTAAGAGCATGGAACAAGTATAAACGGATTGGTGGATATTGCGATGTAAACTGGTTGACTTAGAAGTGACGACGAGTTCGCGAAATTGATTGGCGACGGCAGACCTGGCAGAGCGGGCACCATAAATGGCGTGTTGTTGTTTAGTTTCGGGTAATTAAGCGATTGCGGAGAAAAGTTTTCGGTTTCCGTTTGAGATCGTTTGCGTGTTGATGTGGAAGCCATAGAAGGCGGCAGTTTTGCGTTGTGTCGCGAACCGCAGTAGTATTGCTTATGTACCTGTAATGATATTAAATATTGTATATTTATAGTAATAATTTATATTTTAACATTAATTATCATAAATACAGGCTATTCACGTACATTATTACAACTCAAATGAACATTCATTGTGAACATTTAAATTGAAATCTTTAATTTTAGTATTGAGTTAACAACTTTTAATTGTTTTTAAATCTTTATCACAAAGTACTAAAATCTTGTACTTATAGATAAATATCAATTTATCATATTTAATTGTAAGTCACTTTAATTCAATTCATTTCAATTCGATTCACTTTACTTCATCTCAATAATCTTTAAATCACGCAAATAAAAAATAAATGTTAACTTGTAATAAACTATATCTTTAATGATTTAAACGTGAACATAAAATTTTATGGAAAGTATTTAAATCAAAATTTTTGATTTTATTTTTTGCGCACTTTTGAAATATCCAATTTAAAATAACTAAATTACAAGTTTTAAATGAATCGTTTTGAGTTTCAAATATAGTAAAAGACGTTAAAGACATTAAACGGGTTGTGTGTACGTAGTAAGTACTTTAGGTACTCGATTCTTAATTGATATTCTTTATTATTTAATTAAAATAGTGGACATAAGACAGATGAAATAAAATTTTAAAATTGCGACATTAGATATACCTTATAAGTTTTGTAAGATGAAAATTGAATGTCACAGTTGGCACAATAGCGATCCTGTGGTGCGGTTGTTTGATGCTGAAACTCGTTATCATCGCTCTC
The DNA here is from genome assembly GCA_034698365.1 of Steganacarus magnus. NCBI lineage: Eukaryota > Metazoa > Arthropoda > Arachnida > Sarcoptiformes > Steganacaridae > Steganacarus > Steganacarus magnus. The sequence continues at coordinate 3,725 of JAQIVF010000693.1, forward strand.
ATCTGTTGTGGTAATGACATTATTTGGCGGCACAGTATTCGCTAAGACATAAGAGAGAAAGAAGTAAATGAAAAAAATAAAGTTCTGCTTTTTTAATGATTTACTAGATATACTTAATTTCGATCTGATAGGGAATTAGTTTTATGATACAAATATATAAATTAATCGAAAGCAATAAATCAAACGGCGAATCGCGGCGCGATTTATTTATTGATCACACTATTATCTCTATGATCTGATAACGAAGCTGACCATAAATAACTTAACTGTTGTACGGAATCTAATGTGCGTCTCGTTGTATGTGTGTGTGAGTGTATGTGTGCGCTCTTTTATGCGCTCAATTAACACATCGCGTTACCGACGACACACTAATAATATACTCTTTTTTTCGGAAATATATAATTATTACGGCAGACATGATTTAATAATAATAATAATAAAAGAAGCCAAAGAAAATAATTAATGCGCTTATTTAAGTTCGCGTTAATTAAATGTGTTATAAGTAAGTCCTTATTTTAAACTAATCTCATGTAGTATTAATATTTTTACTTCTTATTTCTGGCATATTAAGTATTATTAGTAATAAGATAGCGATCGATCTGTCAATATCAGCACAAAAAAATTATTGAAAATAAAACAAATTTCTAACATTTTAATTACACTACAACTTCGTACTATTAGTGCGAAAAAAATATGTTTAGTTATGTTGAAGTGAGCGTAACATTAATTAATACCTTCATGTGCCCGAACGCTGGCATTTGCTTCCTGTTCTCCGTTCGCTGTTTTAAGTATTTTCACCCAATTATTGCTCGATTCGTCTCTCAAGTGAACGGTCATCGCTGACGAGCTGTTGTTCACATTTTTATTGTTGCTATCTTTTCTCGGTTCGCTTTGAATTTTTTCGTCGCCTGCCGTCGACGAGCCAACTGATGGCGCGTTCTCTATCTTCTCTTTGTGAGCGCCAAATGACGAATTTTTAGGCAAAGACTTTTGTGTGCAAACGATGTCTGAGTAAATGCCATCTGCGTGATCATCTTCAGTATTGGAGTCGTGTGTCAACACATTTTCAGGAATATTCAATAGGTCTGCAGTTTCTGATAAACATTCCGCTGCGGGAGAGGATGAGAGCAAATGCATATCAATAAATAGTATCAATAAAATTCACTTCAACTGGGATTACAGTCTATTTGTGTTACTATGTATAAAAAAACTTTTGGAAAACTATAGATTCAAACTGATAATTAGAGATCACTTTCTTTTCTCTCCCTCCCTGTTCGAGAGCGAGGAGAGCGAGGAGAGAGAGAGAAAGAGAGAGAGAGAGAAGAAAAAGTTATTTATTACTTGTTAGCCAAAAAAACTAGCGTTAAGAATAATGATGGGTTGGATAGTCTAATCGAAAGTATTAACGGCACGCACAGAGAAAGAGGATATTGGAAAATGTTGATATGAAAGATCACTGAACACAATAAGTAAGTGCTGCACACGAACATTGGGGAGAGTGAGACAGTTTAGTGGAAGATAATGCGCGAGAAATAAAATAAATAAAAAAAGTGAGAGGAGAATCTTATTTTCTAAGGCAGACGTGCATAGGATATCCAACGCTGGAATGCATCGGTTTATAATAACAAAAAAATGAAATTGTCTTTTTCTATCACAATGGTAAACGTCGCGAGAAAAAAACAGAGTTGATTTTGCGTTTGTTCTTTTAGCTGCTGTTAGGTATTCGCCCATAAAACTGAATATATATATATATATATAAATATGACGGTAATGGCATGAAATAAATGCCTACCCATGTCACTACAATTGTGCGAATGACATCAACTAAAATGAACTTTGAAGCGCACAAATATTATTATTGTTCTTTTTACGCGCGTTTCGGCACAAATAAAAGAGTTATAAAACATTTTTTTATGAAACACATCAGTAGACCAATAAAAAACTAAAAATAGTATTTTGCAAGAAAATTTTTTTATTAATAACATTTCTCTCTAAATAAAGATTAGGAAAAAACATAGGATCGAAATTAGGCAAAATAGGAGAAAGTATTGTATAATTTGAAAATAGAGAAAGTATCGCACACTCGCAGACACACACACACACACACATACAGAGATGATGGGCACAGAAAATATACCGTTGGAGAAACAGCTAACAAATACGTACTACTAAACAGTGATGTGTAACGATTCACTGATTCACTCGAGTGAACAGTAGTCACACACAAATGATGAACGAGAGAAAAAGCCTTAATCAATGCCTACCTAAAGAACACTTTTCAATCAGTTACGTGACACCATGTTGTGACAACTAAAACATGACTGCATTCCGCATCAAATCATTCTCAGCGTTGCCTCAAAGACAGGTTTTTTATATGAGTTATACATGTTATTTGCCGTATAATACTATATGTGTTTACTGTGTATATAAACGCAAAGCGTACGCGATTTCAACTCGAATATCAATCAGCAATAAATGGCAATTTATGGCCACTACTATCGCAAAGTTGTTTAACTTACTGTTATTTGGCGATATTGAAGTTATTTATATTTTGTGCCCAAAAAACATTTTTAGCCAAACACGAAAAACATTTTTTTTCTCTAAAAAAAGGCGATAATATGAAGAGGCAGGCAATCGTAGGTCACTATATTTATTTATCTAAACTTTACAGCGAACACCACTAGTAAATGGTAATAATAAAAGAGAGAAAAATGCAATTTTAAACTTTTTATATATTATATATATCTTTCGCAACGCAGCGACCACTACTACTACTACTGTACTATTACTATTGCATTGTGTGTTGGAATATAGTTTTTTAGCGTCAGTGTAATCGTAAAAATTAATAAAATAAATAATCTCAAAAATAATGATCTCCGTCTCTCTCTCTGCGCTCTTAGCGTTAAGCTGTGTTGCAGTCATACGTAGTCATATCTCGTGCTGAAAATTTATATATTTCTCAAAAGAAGAAAAAGAAAAACTATAACCCATTTTAATTTAGATATTTTTTCCAAACGCGAAAAAACCACCAGCCCTTAACTGAACTGTTAATCAAAATCGATAAAATAAAATTGCATACTGAGAGAGCAGAGAGCGGTGAGCGAGCGAAGGGAACGAGATATGTGTGCAGAAAGAAAAAAAGTTAATTAATTGTAATTTTTAATTTTTATCAAAGAATGTAGAGAAAAAAAACTAGATTCTCGGAGATAAGAAAAACTTTTCAAACTTTTCATCTGTAATTTTCGTACCTTTGCCTTTACGATAATACTTTATGCTGTCCTGCTGTGACCTCGTGCTACATATATAGTTATATATATATATATATTTACTGTATATATCGACTATTAAAAGGCTAATACTATATCATAGAGATTGATTATTAGTTGGTTTTCTCGGTAATAATATCAATCAATTATTTTGCCACATGTATAAATTATCAGTTTTCAGGTCTATATATGTATAAAAACTTTTCCGAACGCAACGCTCGGCTGGCATTCAATTAAAAATTATGACCAAAACCATTATAACTTTTTTGGACCGTTGCTGCGATAGCGCACTGATTTTTAACTTAAACCGGAAAATTGTAATAATCGCTATAATACTTATTTATGTGTGCGATTATAATATTATGCACACATTGTTTATTCTACGAAAAGTTATTTCGCTAATTAACATACATATACTGTATATTGATATGAGAGAAAAATGTATTTAATTTATATTTATACGTAACATAACATTGGAGTTAATAAATAATAAATGTGTCCAAATTTTTATTGCCCAAAAGTTATTTATGACTTTAGCCCTTTTTCTGACAATCAATTAAAGTTTGCCAATTTAAAAGCCTAACAACACAATGGTTGGCGGGTTTTTAATAATATAGATATTTTTTTCACTCACTATCACAACGAACGAAAAAAAAATTATCTTTCAATTTTTATAATTTGTTTAAAAAAAATTAGCATAATTAGCTTCCCTTTTCAATAGACATCAAAGGGATAATCAATAAAAATAGCAGCAAAAAATGTATCTTTTTTTTCATAGTATTACGCAAAAAAAGAAACAAAGCACAGATAATATTAGTCAAAAGAGACATAAAACTCGTATGTATGATAAATCACAAAATCAGAGCTAAATGTATAATCGTTATTATAACTTATAAACCGGTGAATAATTCGTCGATTAGTTGAAAGAAGCGTCAATAAATCACAATAGGAATGCTGCGGATATTATTTAGGGCATCCCATAACAGTAATAGGCATCATGACCGGAGAAGATAAGAAGAAGAGCTGAACGCATAGAGCGCGCAAAGCCAATTCAAAGCTATAATATTGTTATCTATTATTTTTGCGCATCTCACCACACATAGCCGCTCATATACTATTACTTCCCCTCTTTATAAGCACACACACAGTCAAAGCGTTTCGAATTCAATTTGATCGCCACACACACACACACACACACACACATGTTGTGTCGTCAGCAGTGGCGGCTCAGCTGACCCTTATAATCATTTAATTTTATTTAGATTTAGATTATTAGTTTTCCATTGTTTTTTAACTCTCTAATACAGTTTGAGTATCTTCGGGTTGTGTGTGCTGTGTGTTATGTGTCTGTACGTGTCTGCTTATGGATGTTATTATTTTTCCATTGTGTTGGTTAATGAAAGAAAGTGAAATCGCGATCACTTTATTATTAATGGACTTGTATTTTAAAACTCCGCTCCTTTCAATAAAAAAAATAAATATTTGCGCGCACACCGAGTGAAAGCTGTTTTTTGATAATCTATAGATATGTCAGAAAATTTTTATAATAAAAGCCATTATTCTTTTCCCGTAAACTATTTACCCTATTATTATATCAATAAGACAGTGAACTAAAAAATTTTATTTTTAATGTAATTATTTAAAAGCGGGCACTCATTAATAAGTTACAAGAATAATTCATTTTTTTTAAAAAAGAGAGAAAAAATAAATAAATAAATAACATAAATGGAGATTAGTTTATATACACAACACAATACTGTATGTGAGGAGAAGAAAATGAGAGCAATTTAGCATTTATATTATAAATTATATAATACAGAATTGTTCTAGTTTTTTTAATAAAAAAATAATACTATGTCTTGATAATAATTATAATAATAATAAAAAATAATAATCAATATTAACTTAATTTAATTAGTATTTGAAATATTAGGGAAAAATCTAATCAATTAATGGAAAATATCTGTAATACTTTGTAATTAAACTATTTTTCTATAATATCTTAGTAATTGAATTCTCTATTAGATATTACTTTTAAATACTACTACAGTGTTACGATTTACTTTGTTTATGCATAGAACACAGTTTAGAGACCGCTATTGAATAGATAAGGGTTTTTACGGTGCGATATAACTTCGTTCACTTTTCCGCAGTCGCTAGAAATGTGAGCCAAAAATCTGTTCATTATATAAATTAGTGATTACAGATTGTGATCAATTAGTTCGTTTAATTTAGAAAGTGCTTCGGAAAAAGAGAATTGCGTTTTAGATCTTTCCGAAAAAAATTTCCATTTTTAATTAAATTCTCTCTCTCTCTCTCTCTCTCTCTCTCTCTCTCCTGGTATTTTTAATATTTATAAATATATTTTTTGTTATTTAAGCCTAACTCTAAATATCAAATGATTGGCAAACAGCAAACTAAAAGGTTAATAATTGATAAGATAAAAATTAAATTAATCCTGACTTAATTAAAAAAACTTAGATAATATCCTAAAATGGCATTTGTTTAATACGCTATCAAATAATTAAATTAATCATCAAAGCTTACAAATTTAATTTAACCTTAAATGTGCTATTTTTTAAAAGAAAATACAAGAACGAACGAAATAGATGATTGCGCGCTATGATAAGCACACGCACACACACACACACACACACACACACACACACACACAGTCGAACAGACAGAGAAACACAGACTATGTGCACACACTTGTGTGCCAAATCAAAAGTGAGCGAAAAAAATGTTAGAAATTATATATATTTTTATCAATAAGAAACAGAAAAAAGTTAGAAAGAAAAGGCGATAGTGTGAAAGAAATTAAATAATTATATTACAACTTTAATTAATCATTTAATTTTTTTCTTTGTTTTCGCTTAATATGTAAGGAAAAAGTTTTTTCGTGGAAAAAATATTTTTTTGGCATAAATTGATAAAATATCACTGAGTTTTTTATTATTGATTTACAGGTTTTATAAAGCGTTTTTCGAAAACTCATTTAATCGTAAGTTACTTTATATTTTCTTTTTATTTATTTTTCTCTCTCTTTTCGTTATCTAATTTACCAAACACTGTAAGAATAGGGCAGAAGTTTTCGCGTATTGCTCAGAGGAGAGAGAGAGAGAGAGAGAGAGAGAGAGAAGTGCGAGAATATTTCGCTTTAATTTAAAAAACTGCGACTATTTTGCGAGAGAGAGAGAGAAATGTTTTAAAAACTATTTCGATTGCCTGTGAGCGCCTTATTCTCGTTGTCATCATCATTATCATTATCATCATCATCAGCAGCGCAGCGACATCATCGCCAATCTGACAGTCAGTAAAAACATAGCAGAGATGGGGGATTAATTTAAAAAAGTATATGATGGGGAACAGCACTTCGAGAATGTATATGTGCTGCTCTGCTTCAGTGTTAGTTTAAAACTCTCATCAGTATGATTGTGATGATGAAAAATAATGACCATATACACACACTACAGTAATACCCGCTTACACCAACACTCTTTACTTCCCAGTTAAGTAAAAAAGGAAATAGAGATTTAACAGATAATTTTTCAACTTGGATTGAAAACGACTGTATGCACACATTCGCAGCGCACACACACTTGCAGCTACACATTGATATCTTTATGCACAGAGAATTTTTGGCGATAATATGTATAATATATGAATAGTGTGGGCTCATTATTTCTAATGTAATATACATTGTATATGTCTCTCTCTCTGTATGTGTATTCTATTTTTCTAACTTTATATTAGAGTAGAATCTACGCATGCTATGATATTTTTAAATAGAAAAAATCTCTCACTTCTCTGTCAAATTGTTATGCATTTAAAAAAAATGATATAACATTAGCGGCAGAGAAGTCTTCCTTTCACTCTCGCGGTGTACTGTTGTGTGCATTAATATTAATATGAGGATTATAACAATAAAAATGTTTTGACTAAATTCAATATTAAACAAGTGGATAATAGAGGGGCAAAAAAACAGTATAGTTGTATATTTTAAAATTGGATGCAATGGAGTAAAGAGAGAAAGAGAATGCGTAATTTCTAGCAAAACGAAAATTACTCAAACACTTAATTGAGAGATAATAACGCAAGTAGTATGTAGAGTACGTATAAAAGTACGTTAAAACGAATACTGTATATACGGGTACAGACCGTTTCTCTTTCCACTATCATTATCAATCAGGAGAACACATATATTTTATAGCTCAAAGTAAAATCGCATTTTTGAATCAAAGCAGCTCTGATGCGCTTTTATGCACATAAACTGATTTACGTTTCTCTCTCTCTCTCTCTCTCTCTCTCTCTCCGACTTTTGTTTGCGCCATAGCATTGTCACGAATGCTATATAACAAAACTTTTGCCTTTTTTAAAGAGAAAAATTTACATTTGTAGAATTGCAGATAAGAGTGAAACTTTGCATTTTATATAACGCGCACTGATTTTTCTCATCGCACACTATGTTGTCTGCATGTGTGTGTATGTGTGTGTGCGTATGTGAGTGAGTGTGTGTAATATTTGCGACAATGGTTTCCATTAGCCTATAAATTACATTTAAGTGAGAAATCGATTCTCTCCTCGATATTGTACTGATATTAGATCAGAGCCAGAAAATGTTGTTGAATTGTGTGATTAAACGAAAGAACTTAAAACCAATGAAAGTTAAAAAGTCAAGTATTTGCTCATTTATTGGAAATGAAAACTGTCATTACAGCGTATCAGTAAATGATAGCTCATTTCTTTCTCATCAATTGCTCTCTTTTTTATATATATATTGCATTTCTATAAAACTTTAAATAGCTCTCTAACGTGTGAAATCACATTTATAACAAGCTATTAAAAATAATAAGTTGTGTTTGAGGAAAATGACCCAAAAGACAGTTTTTTTTTCAGAGAAAAAGAGAAGAAGAAAAAAATGGTCACAGAAGAAAAAAATAAGATACCGGTATATAAAAATTTGCCTCCAGTCTCGAAAATAAAGATTATCGGCATAGTTAAAGAAAAGTTTGTTTCGATTTAAGAAAAACTTTTTTAATGCTTATATTTATTAAATGTACTTTAATATCATGGTGTGTTTCGTGTTTCTCTTTAAGCTTTTATATAATTTATAAAAGTCAATACCAGTTATTAAATTCATTAAATATGAGATTAAAGTCTGTAGAGTCTCAGTAATCCTTTTATAAAAAAGGCAGCACACAAAAAAGAAGACTGCAGTGAGAAGAAATATGACAGATAAAAAATGCCATATATATATATATATCCATATATTAATTTTATTATAAATTAAAACGAAATGCGCGAAATGTTTTTAGTTAATATTTAAACTAAACGAACGAACGAACATATAAACCAAATGCTGTGTTAACAAATTTATAAAATACCAGCGAAAATAATATAAAAGATGAGATATACATATGTATGTATATATATATAAGTACGCAAAGCAAAGCAACTGACGATTGCAATTTTTTGGTACATGTTTTTTCCGTCGGTAAGAAAAATATTTGTTATCAAAACTTGCGTTAATTTAGGTAAGAGAAAAAAAAACAAAGTTTCTAATCTGTTAAATGCTTTTCTCGCAAAAAGTTTTCGTTCGTTTTGGCAAATTTAAATTTAAAATAGCATCTCTCGAAGTATTTTAACTTTTTTAATCGAGCATTAATTGATAGCCAAAAACTTCTTGTATCATCGAAATCGTAAAAGTTATTAACTGATACTAAAAAACGACCACTCAAAATAACTTTTAATAAAAACTTTTAAAATATTTATGTTTTATCAGGCAATTAATCAATAAAAATTGGGAAAAACAAACAAAAATAATTACTATTTAGTTAAATATCGCTGTCTCATCGAGTTATACACAGCAGCTCTGACCCAAAATCAATCAAATATTTTTTGCGAACAATTTGTTGCAAAATAAGTTTGTTCGGTGCGAATGGAGTTTACTAACTATGTATAAACCTGGTAAGCACCTGCCGGTTAAGAAAAAAAATCTGATGTTTCTGTGGATAAAACAAAAACAAAAAAATTGTTCTCAGAAATATTAGGAAGAATTATATAAAATTTACGAGAGTTCGAAAAAACTATTTATTTTTTTGCTCATATGTAATCACTTAATATGTGCTGGGATGTGTAATAAGCGATTTGAGTTGGAAATGGTTGGCCTGGAGCTCGTTTTATATGATGACTCCCTAAACTGTAATGCATCACTGGTCCTATAGACAACACACACACACACATACATATATATATATATATACTTTGGATCTTTTTAGCAGAATATACTCAAACTACTATATGTAAGACAAGATAAGCAAAAATGCATCAGTACTCCTCTGCTATACTGTAGTGAAAACGTATGAAATGTACATTTACATTATCAGCGATGCTCTGTTCATATCGCTGGTGAACATCCGCAAACTCGAGGCGCCTCGATAACAAATCCCGTTGCCGTAGTTTCTTGCAGCAGTGCAGCCTCTTTAGCATCACATGAAAAAAAGTTTGCTTTTCGGAGGACTGCAGCAGAGAGATAGCACAATCTAACTGGGGTTTTGCTGATATATCTATAGAATGGTTATTATTATCAATAGCAGAGCTGCAGTGCAGTTTCAAGCGATGGTGTGTGCGAGAGAGTGAGTGAGAGAGAGAGAGAGAGAAAGAGAGAGTGAGAGAGAGGATGCTAGCGTTATATATGGAGGGGAGCTATCAAACTGGGGGTAACAACCAATGCTTTTGTTTGCAAGGTGTTTGGCCGGTGCAGATATGGAATATAAGTGAGACTCAATTGTGATAGCGGATGAGGCATACCAGTCATCACCATACCATCAACAGCTATAACACGCCATATAGCTCTATGCGCTGCTAACGTTAAGCTAAATTTTTCTTTTTCTCTAAAGTGATGATACTCTTATTTATGACTTTATGACAACACTTATAGAAAAATAGCTAAAAAAAGGGTAATGTATTATAACTTATGAGTTTTACATAAACACTATTACAGTAAATATTAGCCATACATTAAAAAAGGTTTTTTTTGGAGAAAAAAATAACTAAAAAACGATAAAAGTTTATATGTGAATTCTCAAAAAAGAGTAACTATTATGAAAAAAACAAAACAAAAACAAAATTGATTACTGTAAATGGCTTGTGTGCAAACGAAAAAAGTTTAGTAAATTAATAATCACTAATTAATTCTATTTGTTATTATTTCTTTATTCGAATAATTTGGGAAAGTTTCTTGAAAAGTTTATTTTCTTTTCTTTTTTATTTTATAAATTAATTTTTATCGATCAGTAAGAAAAAATAACTAACTATAAACTCTGATCTTAATTTGCGAAACAAATATGCAGGCGAAACACCACTGTTATATAACTATCTTCGCTTAATACCAGTAGTTATTATGTGTAAAGAATTTGTCATTAAACACACACACATGTCTTAACAAAACCAGATCTTTAGAAAGGAATAAAATTAATGCTTAGGATGAGAGAGCAGTAGTAGTAGTAGTTTTAACGTCAGCCAGCGGTCTGTCACTTAACCACTCGTTAGAGAAATAAAGTTTTATTTTTTCTAATTTTGAATCCCGAGATTTTTAGCACTCAGTGATGACCCAATATCATTACACACACACACACACACACACACACACACACCACACTATGGGGAGATAGCGATGCTGCGAGTGGTAGCTTATCAGTGGTATCAGCGGTTACGTGACGCTTCAAGCAAATATGTTTCATTAAAAAATCAAATATTTTAAATATTTCACGTCCACACACACACACACACACAAAATACAAACCATCGCACGTTATATAATTATTTTTTGCTTTTTTGGAAGAAAAAATACACTATCGCTAAAAACTTTTTTCTTGTATAAAACATTCTCGTTTTTTATTATCTAAATAATTATAATCTAATTCTATGAAGTGTAAGAATTTGCCGATCATTTAAATACAATTATACGGTTTACTGAAATCAGCCGTATTTTCAAAAAAGAAAAATTTTTTCTTGCAATAATTAAACAATTTTTGAAATTTAGCTCATAGTTAAGTTCCGCAACGAAGAAAAAAGTGTTGTTGCTTTTGAAATAGCTATTTGATAATTAAAGATAATTAAACTAATTTAGCATATTTAACATATTAAAGACTATGTGAAGCATTAGTAAAAATGAAGCAAAAATCTTCAAATTTAATATATTTTTAAATATATATTTTTTATATATAATTTTTTATGCTCTCTCCTGAACTTAAATATATATATATAAGATATATATGTATATAGAAAAAGGATAGATTTAGCAGTGATAGGTAACGAACGACTAAGAAGGAAATTAACGAAAATTGTTTTAAATTTAGCAATGAAAATGCTTGGCATGCGTTTCGTTAGTTAAAAGCTAAATATCATCTTTATTTTCCGTGATCATTATCTGCGAAAATTGTCATTTATCCTTCAAGATTTTGTTTTAAAATTTATTAATCTCGGCGCTGGAAAAAAAATTGTGGGATTTTTTTGCTTAGTTGACGGTAAGATAACGGTTATGAGCTTTCGTGTAACTTAGATAAAACGTATATATAAGATCATAATTTATAAGGCCTAATATTATCGCCAGAAAAAAATGCGTTTTATTTTCTCGCTCGTTCTCCCGGCTATCCGACTAAATATAAAAATATATAGTTTAGATATCCATAAAAATTTTTATGTAGCCTTTTTTCTTCGTGTTCTCTCTCTCTCTCTCTCTCTCTCTCTCTCTCTCTCTCTCTCTCCCTCTCGTATATAGTTATATATATCTAAAGTTTAGATTATGTATACAATTTAATGAAAGCTGTAAAAGTGAGAGAAAGAGAGAGAATATTGAGATTGTGATTTAACATTGAGAAAAAAATATTAATAATAATAACTTATTGTGTGTCAGAATGAATAATAAGAAAAAAGTTTAAATGGCATTACGTACAAAAAAGTAAATAATACATTGGTCTACAATAATAATAATTGTTTATCAGTTAAAAATCTATTGTTTGTTATGCTAACTTTTTTCATTCTGCGCACAGTTCTCTGTCTCTTTCTTCACACAAAGCGATAAGCATATAATTGTACTTTACAAAAGTAATGAACTAAAATGCTCGTTGCATTCGCTGATAAGAATGTGGCACACTATCTTTTTTTGAAGAGATATTGTTTTAAGTATGCCTTGCGCTGCGATATCTAATGAGAACTATTGAATATGTAAGCCAAACACGAAATCAGAGCTCAAATTATATATCATTTTCGCGCAAAACTTTTCTGTGAGAGAGAGAAAGAGAGAGAGAGAGAACTCTTTTAATTAAACTAATATTAATAATAAAATGAAATTGAGTGCTTGTTAACAAAGAACATAACTGCAATGTAAAGAGAATGTATTTGTTATTTAATATGATGAAAAATCATTTTTATCATTGTTGCACACCTTTACATCGCTAACACACACACAAGCAGTGATCGCTAACATAGAGAACGCATGCAAGCAATTGCCACTGGCTTTGTTGAAGCAGTTGCCTCCCAAAACGTGAGTCCCCATCAATTGTCTGTCCGTTTAAAACGTTAGCTTTGTGTTGGCATCGCTTACCAGCACTCAACGCCCGGTACGGCAACACAAAATAATCATTTTGAAGATCAAACGAGGCAGCAATCGTTTAAGAGGATGGCTGTTGAAAGAGTATATATCATGCGAGCCAACAGATAATTACAAATGTGCTTTGCTTTTCTAAATTGCTAAGAAATTTGCCTTAAATAATTATACTTTAATTTATTGCCACGAGAGAGAGAGAGAGAGAGAGAGAGAGAGAGAGAGAGAGAGAGATTGAGTGAGTGAGTGAGTGAGTGAGTGAGTGAGAGAGGAGAGAGAGGAGAGAGAGGAGAGAGAGGAGAGAGAGGAGAGAGAGGAGAGAGAGTAAAGTGTAATATGTAATGAAATTCCATTAAACTTATCGCTAATATTTTCTTAAGTTAACAATAGTATTGTTACGCAACAGGCATTTTCTCGGAATTGTGGGTCAAATAAAAATGAACTTAAAAATCGAAAGCAAAGAAGTAAAGCTTGAATATTATATTTAAAATTTTGTGAATTACTATAAAAGCACAAATAAACGAATAAAGTCGAAAACAGCACAAAAAATGCAAAATCTAATAATAATACTCACAATAAATAAGGTTTTACATACACAGCGAGAGTATATGCGTATATAAATATAATGAAAAAAATTGTATGAGACTTATTTTTTTTGGGTGTGTATAGGGAGAGAGATGGAGAGATTTGAAGTAATAAATACACAATCTATAGTGTTGCGATTGGCTTCGAGATCGCAATGCATGCATGCATTTCAGTGTGCGTTAGCATATATTCTCTGCCCATCTCTTCGGTTATCTCGGAAAAGGGAATCGACTCTTTATCAGTTTTCTCGAAAGCAGCGCAGCATAGCTGAATGCTTTAGCCAAAATGATGACGGTTTTGTGCTGCTTTTATCAACACACACACACATACAGCATACACATATATACACATATATATCGAAATGGTGTAGTCTCTAGTCTGGTTCGCCTTGATGGAGCCAAGATCGAATAGATTGTTACTATTATCTCGCGCTGCCATCAAAAAAGTCTCAGCGCTCACACGAATATCTTAACCGATCGCACAACGATAAGGCAAAGTGCAGTTTTTTATCAGTTTCATATCTAACTTTTCTCCAATGCCTCTTCGCCTAAAGTTTGTTTTCCACCAATTATGGAACTGAAGCTTATCGCACAAATGAGCCCATTTTTAAAGCAAGCATAAGGCAAAACACCAAATAGTCGCTGAATGCGATGTATAAGTAGATGAATAATTGGTGGTATTGCGAGACATGCAACACACTTCTAATATAGCAGTGCAGATACCAATATAACCATTATATTTGCCAGAATATAAATTAACTAAATTATAACAACTGAACGAACCGTTTATTCATTCATTCATTCACTATAAGTCTCTCTCCCTCTCCCTCTCTCTCTTTCTCTCTCGCATTCACTCACTTTCTTCTGTTTTTCGATATCAAAAAATGTAGATATTTTGTTGATTTCCTTTTTGCCAAACACTAATGTTTCCATAGAATAAAAAGAGAGTGTAGTGTTGTGTGGTGTGTAGTGAATAAAAAAGGGCAGAAAAAATATTTAAAGAGAAACGATTGTCGTTTGTTGTGAATTTTGTTGTGGAGATGTGATGCTTCCTCCTTTTGGCGTTTATTGATTTTAACTAACATTCCCAACTAAGATAAGCATTACTGATTAGGAAATCTCTCTCATGCACACACACACACATACACACACCAACACACACTTTATACTAGAATAGAGAGCACGATAGCGAAAATACTATAATATCGATTCATACTCTCGATAATATGAACATCAATTAAATTATGAATACGTTTAACTTTTTAGGTTTGACGTGTATTTTTATTTTCGATTTTACAGTGGCATCGAAATGAAATTTTTATTATTTAATTCGCCAATAAATGCTGGGTTAAATTCTTAGCACACACTCCGAGAAAATATTTACCGCATTCTAGAGAGAAATTTTTATTTTTGGGTAATTATAAGTTTTTAATGTAGAAAATTTTCGTTTCAGCTCAACAAACATCAAAACAAATTCAAAAAAAGTAATGAAAACGCAAAATCTACTGATTAGTTGAAAAAAATTATAAAAATAATATTCGCGTGCATAATATATATATATAGTACAGTATATACGAGATATTCATTTATATACGCTTTATAAAAACATAGCAAGCAAATTGATTAGACTAAATATCTGTTCTGCCTATTATCAGTAAATCATATTATCACAAGTAAACTGTTGAGACATGTATGAGAGTTAAGTTCAACTCATGCGAAATAACTCAAGTGCGTATTATATTAACTTATTATATTACTATCGCCAATTGCAAACTTATCTAAACCAGCATAAAGTCTTGCTATCAGTAAAAATGTGTTATCAACAAAACTCGTTATATCACTAGGAATAAGTTTATATTGAATTTTCTCTCTCTCTCTCTCTCTCTCTCTCTTTATTTGTCTCTCTCTCTCTCTCTCTCTCTCTCTCTCT
>JAQIVF010000694.1:0-19113 GCA_034698365.1 Steganacarus magnus
TCGTAATTGAGTCGTAATTTTATTTGATTAAATTTATAAATTCTTTCTTTAGATACAAAGTTTTAAATTATTGAATGACATAGAATACCGAAAGGGTTCAATATAAAGAATTTTTCTTTACATTAATTAGTAAAATAAATGAGGCTCTATTCATTAATTTGAGCAGACATTGTCAACTCCTTAATTCCTCTTTTTTCATAAGTGAGTTACAAATAGCTGATTATGTTTCGTATAAGGTCCACAATTTAATCACAGTATGGCTAGTCTTCAATTTTCAAATGAATAATTTTTATGTTTAAGCCAAGTGCAGAAAATAAATACCGGGTAACAGACCAAATACAATATTAGTTGATGTGTCTAAAATATTTTTGAACAAATAATATCGTTTTTGAACAAATCATAAACTCTTCGTTAGTTGATATTTTTCGTCATTTAAACGATTGATAATGATTTCTGTAAACAATTGCAATGTTTGGGTAATTTATAGTTTCAAAGAATGCAAACTAATGAAAAGAAATGTAACATTCATTTCTTAAGTAGAAAATCATTTGAATTGGTTTGTAATAGAAAGATAAAAACGGAACATATTTTTCTTTAAGGAACATAAAGCTTAGATTTAATTCCTTTTTAATGTGTATTGAGTGAAATAATGTTATCTTGATATTTGATTAAAACGCACTTTTACAGTAAATCACTTGTTTTATCTCTACTTAATACGTTGATTTGCGTCGATTCTTGTTAAAATACGTTGATTTGCAATTAAAACTCAGATTAAACAAATTTATCACATAATTCTTGTTTATTTTTCTTATTTATTAAATAAATTTTGAAAGGGTATTCTTAGGTTTAAAAAATTTAAAGTTATTAACAAAGAAGTCCCAGACTCTTGCAGTCTGGAGAAAGCTTGCTGTTATGTTTTCCCTAAGATTATTTTCGAGTCAAAAGGATAATTTTTGGCCTGTGAGCAGAAATTTTTCTCAAAACGATTTTTATACAAAGTCTAAATTATATGCATCCTCTAAAACAATTTTATTCACTTTTTGTCAATATTTTCTGGAAAATTTTCAACTTTTTATGGTCGTGACTTTTTTCTCTCTATTACAGCATGGCTTATACTAAAATTGAAAAATTAAGATTAAACATTATAATTAGCTTTTTTTGGTAAATTGAATTTCAAACAAAATTTTGTTTGAAATATTTTCCCTGATAATTGTCTGAATTTTAAAATGTTATTTGCATTTTACCTTTACCAACAAATAAGGTCCCAAACACCTAATGAAGTGTTTAACAAAAAAGCAAAAGTATAACTAATATTGTTTTTTACGCTCATTTTCATCCAGCTTTATAATTGTAATTATGTTTTCATTATTGTTTATTCAATTCACATATAATAGATAATACAAGTACGTACTAAATTTATGGCTATCAGATATCTAAAAAAGTACTAAAAATGTACAAAAAGAGATTACCTCTGTTTTTTCATTAATTTTTTATAAAAATAAACTCAATAATATGTTTTAGTTTACATTCGCTATTATTGAAGTTTTTAATGAAATCTACAGTATTTTAAAGAATTCAATTAATATCAAATAAAGTTATACTGAATGATTGTCCAAATACAGTAAAATTATGAAAGCTATGGACTGTTTAGAATTTGCGACTTAAAACTTTTCGAGAGAATAGGATTAATTATATAAATTGAATTATATGAGTTCACAATTGATGGCTTTTTATCTGTAAAACGCCATTAAAATTACTTTTTAAATTTTTGGAAACTTTGTGTCAGCTTTTAATATTATTGTAGTGCCAAACAAACAAATAGTTTTCTCTTCTTTGAGTACTTTTCTCTTATTTAAATACAACTTAGCGAACTGAAAATTGTATTACCGTATATAAAAATTAGCTCTAATGAAATAATTAAATGTTAGAGTACTGAGAGAAGAAGAGAAAAAGCCGTTTATCGAAGAAGCGGAGCGATTAAGAGTTATACATAAACGCGAACATCCAGATTATAAGTGAGATAACCTTATGTTTAACTTATTTTAGTATCTATAGTACATAATATACATTCGCATCAAATTACAGATATCAGCCGAGACGAAGGAAAAGCAATAAGAGTAGTAATTCTGATTTGGAAATCACTAAAGCAAAAACAAAACTAAACAAACAAAATAATTGCGCATCGAATAAGTATGTGATCGCTTATTTGAATTTAAATATGATTTTAATGTAATTTTGTTTGGCATAGCAAAACGATTAAAAAAGAAATGCAAACAACAACACACACAAATAAATCAAAGTATCAAAATAGTTCGCGTAAGAGTGTTGCGATCGGAATGGCAAACAGTGAGCGCACTGTAAGCAATGGCGCGCTAACATTGACACCACCGCATACTCCTTCCAGTGAAGTGAGTGTAACGCAACGCAGCAAAGATGTGCACCAAACTCAACCAAAAATAGGTACAACACACAAATACAATTTCAATATAGCAGTGCAGCACTTAATTTAACCATTTTCTCATGCAATACTGTAGCGACAAATTGCGAGTTTCAACAGATAACAGGCTCGTCATCGGCAACAACGCAAACATCAATAGATTTTAGTCATGTAGACGTAGGAAATTTGACGACAGACGTGATCGCAAATATAGATGAATCAGAATTGGACCAATATCTGCCACTTGTGCCGTCAATACCAGCGATAGCGAGCAATAGCGGTTCGCAGTACGAGTCTGGCTGTAATAGTGGTTCGCCTGTCAATGCGATCCATGCCTGGTCTAATAAATACATCACATCGCTTCAAAACAGTACCAAATCTAACGCTAAGCAAAACGAATGTTTCGCAGAAAATTACGACAGTCATGCAACTCATAACGGTTTGTTTAATCGCAATGCGGAACACCAGCAAATGTCATCTTACGAACACTGTGTTGGTGTGAATCAACTCTATCATTCATACTCAAGCTATACGCTCGCCAATCACACACCTTATAGCGGCAGTTTCTTACAGTGGCCTTACAGTTGAACGTACAATACAACACATCGCTTCATTTAAATATGAACTATTTTTCTAAACAAATTACACTGACTTGTCCTACCATTTAAAAGCCAAATTCAAATATCAAATACATTTATAAAGAAAGAGCAGTATAAAAAATAATGCTTGTATTATAATAAATACAGTGACACACACTTGTAATTACATTATTAGTCGAGATGTTTAAATGTAAAATAACTCATTAATATTTTATTATTAAGCAATTATTTGCCAATAATTGGTTTCTAAAGTCATTGAAATGCTGTAATCGATACACTATAGTAAATGCACAAATTTATAATTTACTTTTAATATTTTAAACGTATGTCTAAACATGAAATGTCTAGTAATAATAATAATTATAGGCACGTTATCTTTCCATACACTTAAATGAATTAAAATTTTCAAATAAATTTCATTTTATTTATAGAAAGCTTTTATTAATTGAACTGCGCTGAAAAAAGTTTTTATTATTTCTATTAATACCGATTAAAATAGATTTAAATCACCAATATTTACTCTGTATATAATTTATTGTTATATTAAAATACTTAAACATTATTAATCTGGATAAAAATATAAACACAAAAATCGCAAAATAAAGCTAATTCTGTAATGCAGTATAAAAAATTATGTTAATTGTCGTCTAAGTCATCATTAAGAAATTTAAACTCACAAAATTTGTGCCATCAATTTTTATAGAATAATTACATATTTATAATGAATAAAAAAAGTTTTTAGCATATATTTCGGTGTTGATATTAGCAAATGGCAACAAAAACAGCTTTCACAATGATCTCAGATTCCATATTCATCTGTCAAATCAATGTGAAAACCAGTTTCGTTTGCCGATGCATGAACTGGTGGCAAAGAGGTTAGTGGTGAGTGTTTAGCTCTGAAAGTTTTTTATTAACATTAACCAAATTATGTGTCATTACTGCGCACAATATTAAGATGTTTTTAAAGTCCAAACCACACAAGCATACGAGTTAATAGCTAATGAGTCGTAAATTAACAGTGAATGTTGCATAGAAACACTACCAGTTTCCACATGGGAGGTGATGTTACTCTGTAACTGATGTTAGCCGTACACTAATAATATTTATTATATTTGATTCTTGAAACTTCAGATACGGTACTACTGTATAGTGCTATACGAAGCAATATTTAGAAGCTATATCAAGTCATTTCAATAACATAACCATTGCTAAAAAAAATAAAAACAATCAATTAGTTTATCATTTGATTATAAATCCTAATTTTATGTGAATAAAAAGATAAAAAATTCTATCGGAAAATTTAGTGAAAAAAAAAACTTGTTAGCATATCAAGTAAATATAGATATTTAAAATGTGTGTGAAAAGATAAGCTTATCACATGTTAACGCAATGTAAAATAAAAACTTCAAAAATTTTTAATAAAATTTCCGACCGATGATAAATTGATGGTGGAATATACGAAGTAAACTAATTCTCATGGTTTAAGAAACTGTAAGTGTGATGGACTAACTTTGCGAGAGTTTATTTTGGCACAGTTTTGCAGAGACGGATATATTTTCAATATATATTATTCGGTGTACTGTTGACAAGAAGGTCATATCTCTCTTTCTCTCGCTATTGAATTACACATTAGCTAAATATGTTATGCTGTTTATTCGCCAGTTTATTTTTCTAACCATTTTTTCATTTTTATACAAAAAAATAAAATTCGGATTTTTTCCAATTTCTAATCTCAAAAAATTTTGCAAACATTTTGCACCTTCAAACCAATTTCTAGCATAATTAGAGAATGATTTAGGTCTCAATATTTAAAGAATATCTAACCACATCTAAAGCAAAAAAAAAATAACAAAAAAATTAAATATTATTTACATAACACGCACATTTCGTTGAAATAAAATTAATACAAATAAGTCTATTACTTAATTTTATCTGAAGAAGTGTGAAATTTACATATATTATCTCTTTTTATTATCAAACAAAAACATCTAATTCTAAGTTCACTTTGAATACTTTAATATTCTTTGGTCACTCTCTCACTTCTTTTTTACATTAAATTTCATTTTCATAACATTTTGAGATAAGTCATAAAATTGTTATACACATGATGGTCATCGCAAAATAAATGAGCTAAACTTTTTCATTGTGTTTAAAACAAATATTACTGCAATGAAAAATATTTTGGAAAAAATATACTACGGGAATGTCAGTGAAAATTTGGAAAAATATTTTAGAAATGTAAAATAAGATCGTGTTAAGTACAATCGCTAAAAATTAGTTTATTGATTTTTGTAATCGTTTCGATTGAACTAAAACTAAACTTTTTCTCAAGATTCACACGCATAAAGTTTAAATTAATATAACTTTAAATTATAATATTAAACTAAATAATATATATAAATAAAATGTTATCTAAATTAATATAAATAAATGTCGTAAATAACGAAAAGCATGATCTATAATATTAATGGTTATGCATCACATCACCAGTTCTTTATATATATATGGTTTGAAGTGAAAAAATATTCATCATCTTTAATCACTTATTAATGTCATCATTTACTTAAATAAATCTTATCATCAGAGGAGAGTTCAAATATGATAACATTGGATAGTAAACTAAAACAGGATGTGTTGTGTGTTCGATTTTCACATAACTTGCTATCAATGGTGAAAACTTTATGAATGATTCGCCAAATTCACATCTCAACTCAACTGTTATGTGCTGTACTATTTCAAAACAGGGTTCATTTTCGGTATCGGTTACCAAAACTAAGTGTCAATTTTGTAAACGTCACGAAAATGAAATTTTTGTATTTTTTCAAATCTTATTTGATAATAAATTTTTGTATTATATGGCACCAGGTATTTAAAACATTTTCTCGCTGTATTATAAAGAAAATTAATAAATTATTGCTTGATATCAATGTATTTAATAAGCTCTCTAAAAGTTCAGGTTTGATCGAGAAATAATTTCAATTGAATAAATTAATTTTTTTAAAATTTGAGATTTAAAACTAAAGATATTATTACCCCTCGTCTGAAGAAAATATGAACGTTTGGCACAAACTGATGAACAGTAATGCGATATTAACTTAGCAGAGATGGGAACTAAAAGCAAAATGAACTTTACTTCAAAACACAATATTATGATTGATCGCAAAATTTATGAAATGCCACATCTTTTTAAAATGTAAACAAACTATATTTAAAATGTGTTAACACTAAAGTATATATTAGAATACAGTAATAAATATCAAAGCTTATGCTTAATTAATAAATTAAGGAAATACTGACTATAAAACTATATTTTAGTATTGGCTTGAAATTTAATAATTTTAATTAATAGACTAATTATTAATTGGAAAAATCAGATCAAACTTACATTTACGTATTAATTTTCAGTTTTAATATATTTAACAAATTAAAATAAAAATATAAAACTATAATTAAAACAATTGTTAAAAAATGTTAGAATAATCGATAAATCGCTTTTACTAATAAGCGATCGAAAGCACAATAACATAATCTAATGTTGAAACTGATTAATTGATTGCTAAACTAAACTAAATGATTAAAATAATCACTAATATATATATATTATAAAAGTTCAATAAATGATACAATAATTAGTATTGAATTAAAGATTTGTATAATGGCAGTAATGCTAGTGACATCTAGTGTGAGATGTGCAGCACAACTATGTTGGTGCGATCCAATGAGACGATAGTTGCTTTAGTGCAACGTTTCGCCCATTTTTGCGAGTTTTGTTATGCCAGTGATGTGTGAACAGCGAGTGAATGCGAGTTAACCACAACTAAAGAATGGACGCTATCTGTGGTGTTTGTGGCGAAGGCTTTACAAATCAAGGCTTCTCCATACTATGCGATCATTGTAAGACATGGTTTCACGGCAAATGTGTTCACATGGAAGAATACCAGGCAGAAGAGTTGGATACATATCATTGCAGTGGTTGTGAGTCAACTCACGGCAAATCGATTCCCAAAAGTGTAACAAACAATCACAGACACAACAAAACCGAAACCGATGCACACAACAAACCGATGCAGTCTGGAACCACTCGTTTCGTCGATCATATCAAAACACTGCAATTTATTGACGCTAAATCAGATGGAAGTGCGCTCAAGAAAATGCGTGGACAACAACTATCTTTTATTAATTTACTGAAAACTGGATTTGATGTTCCAGTTTTGGTGGAATCGAGTGATGGGTTAGAGTTAACAGTTCCGCAAGAGAACGCATTCTCTGTGCCATCCATTCTTGAGTACATCTCTGGTGATTATGTTTTAGACATAATCGACGTAAAGAGACAACTGAATACTAGAATGAAGACTCGAGAATTTGTGAATTGTTTCAATATGGACGCCAAACAACGAACAGACATATACAACTGTATCAGTTTGGAAGTGTCTCACACACCACTAACAAAACTGGTGAAACCGCCAGCAATAGTCAATAAGCTAAGTTGGGTCGAGAATTACTGGCCCGAAGTGGAGATGAAACCCGCGGTTTCTAAATACTGCTTACTGTCAATGCAAGACTCATTCACCGACTTTCACGTTGATTTTGGTGGCACTTCGGTGTGGTATCACGTACTCACAGGCGAAAAAGTGTTTTATTTGGTTAAGCCAACAGAAGCTAATTTAGACGCTTACGAACAATGGGCTGCTTCTAACAACTCAAGCGAACACTTCTTCGGAAAAACTGTGGACCAGTGTTATAGACTGAATCTAATAGCTGGACAAACGCTATTTATTCCGACGGCTTGGATACACGCGGTGCACACTCCGCTCGATTCCATCGTATTCGGCGGAAACTTTCTCCACAGTCTTAATATTGAAATGCAACTCAAAATTAACGAAATGGAACAGAGAATCAAAACTCCAGATAAGTTTCGGTTCCCTTACTTCGAGTTAACGCATTGGTATGCGGCACCCAATGTGCTCAAACTGCTTCAAGACAATGTTAAACAACGATTTCCTCCAAGACATTTAGCCGATGGGGTGAAGGCTTTAATGCCAGCGTTGAAGGGTTGGTTGCAACGAAGTCGAGTAATTCAAAACGATTACATGCAAACTTGTATGTTAGCCCCAAAAGGGTTCAATTGTGGTAAATTACTGAAAGATCTGGCGCAGACACACAAGCAAGCAGAACGCAAAATAGAGGGACAGCCTATTGTTAAGAAACGGGGCAAATCATATAAAAGTTTTGATCTCGATAATAGCGCCTCAACTGACGCAACTAATAAATCACCAAAAAAAGGTGAACACAAGAAATCAAAGAACAATGAAAACATTGAAGAACATTCTTTGAGCGAAGATAAGTCACTAGTTATGGACGAATTAAATACTGAAACTGGAATTAAAGTGAGGAAATTGTCAGATTCTGAATCAAAATCAGGTCTCAAACTAACTCTCAATGTATCATCGATTGGCGGATTGAGTGAAGTTAAAGATATACTACATAACTCTAATAACAATACAAGTAATGAACTTAATAATAGTATTATACAACAATCTCCTCAACTTATAAACACAATTAAACCCAATAGTAATACATCTAATGAAACGAGTGTCGATAAATCAGCTAAAAAACGAAAATCTAAAAAGTTAAAAACTGAGCAATCGTTGGATGACGATATTGAGAGTATAGTAAAGGGTAGACCACATGACGATCAATTTATTTATAATATGGATTTGGATTTAGATTTAGATATGGAAATTCCAGGCGAAGAACAATTTAAAAGTAAGCAGAAATCGAGCGAAAAAGATGAAGCATGGGCTCCAAAAACTCGCGTTAAAGCCACTCCTAAAGAAGCGAGAATTGCACGTGAAAATGCCAGAAGAGATGCGCTCGAGACGAGTATCGCTAATGTCGCCAAAGTCGAAAATTCGAAAAAACTGAAGAGGAATTATCCTAAGAAAAAATTAAAGCCAACTAAAACTACTCCTAAAAATGTGACTGAACAAGTAATTTCAAATATGGAAGATAACGCAAGCAATATATCCGCATCGGTAGTAAACAATGCGCAAAATGTACAAACAATCAGTCATATTTCTCATAATCAAACTTCAATATCACAAACCAGTACAACGTCACAGCATAGTTGTTCACAACTATCATATTTGACACCATCGACATCAACATCGACACCATCATCAACAATGGTGTGTTCATCTACAAAAACAACAACGAACACTCACACCACTCAAGTCCATAAGTCAAAACCGAAGAAAGGATTGGCGACACCAAAACAAAGAATAGCTAAAAAACTTAAAATGACTGGCCTGCAAAACTTTTCGTTATGAAATTTAAATGAAATTTATTATTATAATTATGGTAACTTAATTAATTAACTTATTTTAACTTAATTCAATTTAATGACTATATATATGTATTATATACATAATTTACTACATTACTGCCTGCTTTCTCGTCTTAATCATGAATTAACAATAATAGTAATAAATTTATTGCTAGCAATAGTTAATTCTTTAATTTTACAAAATTCTTACTGAATAATCAAATTCAAGTGTTTTTAACTTATATTAAACTTTAGTTTTAGAATAAATTGAAAGTTTTAATATTTATAGTTGACTCACCCATTACTAACTTAATACCATTTATGACAAAAGATGCGATGTATTCAAACCAATACGATAGTAAATGTTGCGTCTATTTGCTAAATATTCAACCATAACGATAATTATTTTAAGTGAATAATTAAATAAAAATTTTACCTCAAACACAATGTCAACAATTATTGTGGATTTTTACAATAACTGGAAATTGTCTTATTATACGATTAATCAGTTCTAAACAGTTATTATAGTTAGTTATTAAAATAAATATAAATTAAAATAGATATAATAATAAAAATGATTATATGTATTGCTTACCAAATATTAATAACAAAACAAAACAGTATCAATATCTCCACCCAATATTGTCGAGAAATATTTAGAAGTAGCGATTGTTTCACACAATTTGGTATGAGTTGTAGTATTATTTGGATCAAAATCGAGTGCTTTGGCCCAACAAACACACGTTACTATATATACATATATATTTAACTCACATTTAGAAAAACTGAAAGGTTAACACCACCAGAAAAAAACAGCGCAAGATATGCTAAAACGAAAAGTGGAAAAATACATTTAATAGTGTGGTTAGCATTTGGTAGGAGGATATATGTTTTCAAATGCGCAACAACTCATTCAAACAAAATATGTTAACAGTCTTTACAGTCCTTACAGTCTACTGTGAAGTCTGGCATTTAATTCATTAAATCACTTACTACTATAGCTCTAACCAATTCTAAATCATACGCACACACTATATCACTATCAAACACATATATCAAACCATTTTTTGAATAAATCGCGTACTATGTTTAATTGGTTTTGGATATTTTCATCAGCACTACTTTATCTGTTGATGATAAGGGCGTAAAACATGTGATTCGTAAAAATTAAATGGTATTTATCAAAGATACGATACCACTATATCATACTATCATACCTTTTCATAATATGACGCTCAAAACTTGCTGAGTCTGAATGGCCTTCTGTCTGACGTTCAGCTTTACGTCAGTCACCAATTGTGTGATCCTTTTATTTCAAGCTCTAAATAAGGCTGCAATTATACAGCTATCACAGCTTTTATAATTTCGCGAATATTTTAAATTAAGCGAATTTGTTTCACTAATTTTATTGACCTTTCATACAAATTGTAGAGACAACTAAAAAACACATTTACCTAAAAAGTAGTTATTTTAATGCGAGCTAGAAATTTGCTTATATTAATTTAATAAAGCAAACTTACTATTTGTCTATAAATCACTAGATAATTACATTTATTAAGCTTATTGTAACTTATTTGATGGAACAGTATTGAACAGTATTCACAGTTGCATAACTTGTTAATAAAACACCGCAACATAAACATAACAATATATGCCAAAGTAATTACGGTTCAGTTTGAAATGACCATTATTGCCGCGTATAAAGATAATGATCATTAAAATAGTTTAGTATAATGTAATTTTATTTACGCATCACTAGTTTCGTTTGAGTAAATTATTAAAAATAAATAGTTTTATAGTCACATTTAGTGTCATATATTCAATGCTATCATACATCGGTGAGCTTTAATTATTATCTAATATTAGTCTGTCTGACGGCAATAATGTAGAGATTAAAAAATATTATAAATGAAATGGGCTGTAGCTAAAAAAATCAAAAAAGTTAGAATTTAACTCTCGAAGGTTTAATAGATTTTTTTAGTACTTGTTACTTAAAAATTCGAGTCAACAATTTATGGTATTCGACAATACCAGTTTTAACTAAGCATAAAAAATTAATAATACCATTCCATAGAATGAGACTGCATCTAAAGGGTCACTGACAATGTATTTTGCTGCAGTCACTTTTTTAAACAGAACGAGTTAGGGTTTTGCTTCAGGTAAAATATGTTTCTCTTAACACTTCACTGGAAACCTGGGGTGTAATGAACCCCTCGGCGACTTTGATGACTTGTAACTTATTTATGTTAAACCCTAATTTTATTTTTATAAAAAATTAGGTATGCTTTAAATTACATGTCTAGATATTATGTATTCATTTTTTACGATATTAGCGCTTAAAACAAATATTACTATTATTGCTTTTTTAGTATTTAGTATGGTTTTTACTAAATGATGTTATACGGTACGAATCACCGATTACTGATTTCAAACATTGTATCAATTTTGCTGCTATGCTTATTCAGGAAATCAATTTTTTTCGATTATTGTCTATAGCGTCAATCAATAACACTTATTTTGCTATTAATCCTTCAAAATTCTTCTACTATTGAACTAACGTAACCTTTAATAATACAATGCAAAAAATGCGATCATATAACTCGTATTTTTTAAGTGAATTAAACTTTTATTTTGTTTAATTCATGAAACATTTTTACGCAAATATTTCTTTTCATAAATTAATTATAATTAATAAGAGTGTGTTTTACAACTATTATTTATAGTGAATCGAGGAATTTTTTTAGTAAAAATTTACGCTGAAAAGTGCAAAAACAGGTCCTGTTTGATAGTTATTATTGTTAGTAATTCTTTCTCGCATTGATTGAGTAAATTGTGAGCTCCATTGATCAACAAGTGCAGTGCACTCTCCAGTAACTATGAAGCGTTGCTAATGACGCTGTACACCACTCCACTCCACCATTTTTTTTCTACTGCTATCAATTGATTCAAAAAATCACACACACATTCATAAATAGTGGACAACAAAAATAGCGTTCATTAAATAGCAACTCCGATAAATAATAATAATCACAACTCTATAACAAAAATTGTTTTAAATATTTTTTTATTTTATTATTTAGTTTTTTTAATCGCACGTCTTATCCTACTTTTGTGTTATTAATCTAAAAGTTTTTTAAAATTGATTTAAACTTTTATTACGCGAAGTTCGGATTTGGATTATGCTTAGAAAAAATTCAAAAAATAAAATACAATAAAAACCTACATTTTTGCAATTATTATTTAAAGCTAAGGTTAAAACGATCAAAACAAAATGAACATTTGGTTTTCATACCACATATGGTATTGTTATCATAGTTGTGAGCAATGGTTCTCACGTGAAATAAAAATCAAACAGAGTCTATGAACGCAATCGGTATTTGATAACATTTTTATAAAAAACTATTCACACGTTTCAATATAACATTTATATCACGTGTTACTAAAGTTTGGTTTTTTTGAATTAAAAAGCAAGCGATACAGCGATACAGTGCGCATAGTAAGCATAGTAAGCATAGTTAGCATATGATAGTAAGCGTAGTATTAATAAGTTGATATTAATAAAGATAATACTTAATACATACCGATATGTTTGGTGACATTTGGTGACAATAGTGTTTTGATCACTAAAACAGTTTTGAGCTCAATGTTTGGTAGTTTGATGTAGTAATGTTTGAGTAGTAGCGTTAATCTATGAATGATTGATTCAATAGTATGTTTGGATAGTGTTATGGGAGCGATAGTACATACACCCCACCCGAACAAACATTTGATTGGTTGTACACTCGTATTAACATTACTGGCATTCTTTGAATGCCGTAAAACAGGTACTCGTGGTCGTACACTCGTACTCTCTCGTACACTGTTGTAGACATAGTGAAACATGCTAACGATAACGCTAACACGCCGTAAGCTATACTGCCTCAGAGTGTAACACACAACGCCGACATTGAAATGCCGACATCGTATAGCAATACTATAGCAATAGTATAGCAATCCAGTATAGCTATAGTATAGCTATGGTTAACCAGCAGCAATAGCACTATTTCTCCATTATATTTCAAAAATCTAACTCTTCATTAATATTTACTGATAAATGGGATATACGTTATAAATTAGTGTCAAAATATCACATAACAGCAAAACGTGTAGCGTAGCATAACATAGCATAACATAGCATAACATAGCATGAATTGCGGTGCATTCAGGATTGCATTCAATTGCATTCCTCACAAATATTATTAGTGAATGACCCCCCGTTTTACGTATTTTCATGAATGAAAGTTAAATGCAGTTCAAGACATGAACTCCAACTAAAAGTCTTAACACCGGATGTGGAGTGGAGTTAACTTGAGTTGAGTTGATGGCCTGTTTAAGTATAGCGATGAGATAAGGGGGGAATGTGGGGGACGAAGCAAAGGCATTTTTATATGTTCCCACATTTTTTACCTTCTTTTCCTTACATGCTATAATATAATGATGTTTAAGGCAGTGGATTCCCATTCGGTACGTTTGCGATTGACAGACCGGATATAAACGCTTTTTTCACATCTAACTATAATGGGTACTCTTTATTTACACACTATAAATATTTCGCTACATTATATAAAGTTTGTCCTCAATAGTGTCCGCATTTAAATATATATCACATAAAAAAATCTATTGTGATTCCTAAAAATATCTTCAAACATATTTTTACATATTTAATAATATTTGGGTGGGGTATAACACTAAGTTATTATAGTACAGGTTAAATGCTTAAACAAATCACATTTTTAAAAATAATTAGTTCTTTATTGAATTTATTTTTACATTTTAATGGCTTATAAAACGATCAATGAAAACAACATTTTTATACATATGACAATATTGAGCAATGTTGGTGTTATGTAAGACATGATATCATTAATATTTATAACACATTAAGCAATCATTACTGCAAGTAAGGTCATTATATTAGCTATTATTTTCAATTTTTTATTTATCGTTCACTGATCATTACAAGATTTAAATGTTTTTAATGTTTTAATACTTGCGAAATGGGAAACAATCAGTTTAAGAATTCGAGATTAAATTTTAACAACAAAGCCTTAATTCGACAAATATAAGTCTAAAACTAATAGTCTCTACAACGAAATATTGCCTTCAAAGGTCAAAAGACATTGTACCGATTGCAACAATTTTTATTCTACATTTATTAATATGTATTATATAGCAGATGTTCACTAAGGGTTGAGTACTCACCTAAAAAAATTTTAAAACTAATATTTTCTTATCTCAAAAATTTTTGAAATTTCTTATTAGATAAAAAATTAAAAGAATATAGATTTTTAAACCGATTACGTTTTTGACTAATTATTTTGTTGTTCTAAGTGACTAATAAAATTTTTCAACCATTTATATATTATGAATTTATTTTTCAAAATTTTACGCAGTTTTATATAGTGTAGAGTCAATTGTTTTATATCGCTATTTTAATTTCGATTCAATTCTATACGAATTCGAATTTCGATTCCAATGTTTTTAATCTGCATTAAAAGTTGTGATCCAATAACACACAATATTTGCAATTTATATTTATAGCGATGCAATTGTTAATTTATGATATATATTAAAAATTATAACTTAAAAATATACATTTCGAATTCCATCACTAAATATTTTAATTTTGATTACAGTATATTTAGTTTTGATTATTTTATAAAATTATTTTCTCGAATCCGATATTTTATAATATTTTTGTTTGCCTATTCAATACGTCTATTATTAATTGAGCAAAAAAGTAGTAAGGAATATAGCGTACAACTTTGGTTATACAACTAATCACAGCCACCTTCAAAACTGCAGCTGCATTTTCTAAGTTAAATACAGGTAAACTTACATTTTGTATTAAATACAATTAAAATACACATTTCTTAAAAAAGTTAATCTAAGTTAATAGTAATTGTAAACTTCTAATTTAATTAATAACAAATTGTTTTAATATTGCAATTATCTATCAATTATCTATCGTTAATTAGGAATTAGGTTATAATTGTATTGCTCTAAACTTTGACGTTTTTACTATTAGTGGCTGTTAAACAATTAACATAACTTGTAACTTTAACACGAATCCTCAATTTTTATTAACTTTAACTTTGATCGGTTAAGAATTTTTTTAACAATATAACTTAGCTTTATAATTCATACTTTAAAATTTCGCTAAATGTGTTGCTATGATAGTAAAAACTTAGCTTTTACATTAAATTCAATAATATAAAATTTTTAACTGAAAAATATTTTTAATAAAATGATATATCGATTATTGAAATGAATTTAATTTTAAAATTATAGTTTATATCACACATTTTTTTATTAAAGTTAATGATAAGTTAGAAAAGTTAACCCTAATTATATTTCTAACATAACCGATCAAACATTTTATTAACCTTAACTTCAACAATTTAATCTTTGTAATTTTAACCTTAACTTATTAAAATGTTTATATCTACTATTAGACTAATTTACTGTACATGCTTTGTATGGTAATTTAAACTGTAAACTCATAGTTAAGTTCGTATCATTAATTGTTTTCCCGTAAGATAGTGACTATATTTACCATCACTTGTCTCTTACAAATGTATTGAATTTTAAACTGTAGTTCGAAATCTTAAAATAGTTAATCCCCGAGACCGATAAAAGCACGAAAATTTTAAAAACTAAAAGGCCGACTAAACTGAAATAATTTATTACTTACATTGAATTTAGCTTGAATTTCAATAAAATATAAATGAATAGTTAATAATTGTGAATTTTTCGGGCTTTCTTTTGTTTAAAAAGTAAAAGCCCGACCAGACAAAATTTTTAAGGCTGAGACCCGAGAGTCCGATAATGACCGACAACTTTTGTTGGGCCCGATTCGAACTCTGGTTTACAAACAGTTCTCCTTGTTAAGTAGTAATGGGAATAAGCTCAAAAATTATATATATAACTTAAGCTTCAGCTTCTGAAATTTAAATAAGATTGAGCTTGAGCTTATTAGAAATGCCTCGAGTTTGAGTTTGAGCTTGGAGCTTATGATGCAATCATTTTCGTATGGGTAATTTAATTTTTAGTGTTTTATTGTAAAAATTTTATTTTATATTGTTTTAATTCACAAAAAAAAACAATTTTTTTCTCACATTTTATTAAGTAATTCTTGCTATACTAAATAAATATATGTAATTAAAATTACTAGTTTTCATTATTATGAGTAAATTTAAGCTCATTAAGCTCAAGGTGTGGAGCTTGAGCTTCAGCTTGTCAAGCTCAAGCTCAATAAACGCCGAGCTTCGAGCTTGAGCTTCAGGCTCCGAGAATCGAAAAAAATCGAGCTTCTAGCTCAGCTCAGCTTAAGCTAGCTTAAGCTCAAGCTGAGCTTTTTCCCATCACTATTGTTAAGCATTAATGAAACTAACGTTAAAAATACGTTAACGTTATGCAACTCACTGATTACTTTAGTTAGGACTAGGATTATCCCGTTTGCTTCGCTTACTTTTTATCATTAAAATTTTGATTATAAAAGTTAAAAAACATTATAACCACATTAAAATTGATTCTAAAATCACTTAAATAGTATCAAAACTTTTAATTTTCGTTTAATTTTAATAATGTATCATTGGATGGTATCTGACACTCGTATGATAAAAGCGAAAAAATTGAAAGCATTTGTAATAAATGTGCACATAGATGGCCAAAAGTTAACCTACAGACTTGGACCTGGACTCAGACTCGAGTCTTTTGAGGTCCAGGTCCGAGTCAAAGTCTTTGATTTCAAGATAGGTCCGTGTTCGAGTTAACATACTTGGAGTCTGAGTCTGGTCTCGGGTTCGAACCTAAAAGACCTGAACTCGGACCCGGACCTTAATTCTATATAATTTTCAAATACTATTTTATTTTCTCGATCATAAGTTGGTAATATTTTCTAAAATTTTCAATTTTATAAAAGTTTTACATTTCTCTACTTTCACTCACAAAATTATAAAACCCTTTTTAAGCATTGTAAATCTATTTAAGCTTATGTTTGAAATTTAATTATAAGAATTGAGGCTCGGAGTCCAAGTCCGGGTCTTTACTGTAAGGTTCGAGTTCGAGTCTCATAAATATTCAGAAGTCCTAGTCCTGAAGCTAGTCAAAGAGGTCCGAGTCTTTAACAAAGACCTAAAAGACTCGGACCTGGCCATCTATAAATGTGCATGACATGAACCCTACTGATAAGAAAGCGAATATAGAAATATAAGAGATAGTAATAAATAAACTGATGTTTAAATTCATTAAATATATATTATATTGTCAAGTTGTGAGATAGCTTTTTCTCTCATTTGTGACTTAAAGAATTTTGCATTGTGTATCATAAGCAGTTTTATAAACTTGTAAATCTATTTAAACATGGAGTAAATTAACACTTATGGAGGCAAAAAATTTGATTTATCAGAAAAGTCAAAAAATTGATAAAAATTACTACAGGAAATAACTTATATAAAACTATTAATAAATAAATTAGAAAATATAATTGTTAATATTTTTATTAAAGATTTAGAATAATAGGTATGTTATATTTAAATCTTAGCATTTAAATTTTTGAATTACAAGTGGTGGTACATTTAAAGAAATTAAATGAGCCATTGCACCACTCATTTTCTGCGAATTGAGTTTATTGTTATTATTATTGCTTTAATACTTTTTTAAATTGGACCTGATTCACAATTCAATAAGTCTTCACTATAAACCCATGAATCTTTCCATATTATCGTATAATAGCCAGTATCTAATAAAAATTATTGTTAAAATAAAATTAATGTGTATATAATCTTACACTTTTCTTTTTAAAACCAACGTTTTTATCACAAATTCGTGAATTTTGTTTGACGTTTCGAAGGGTTATTATTAAACTCTTCTTTATCAAAAACTTACTTAAGTTGTTATGAAGTCAGCATAACACTGATCATTTGAAGCACAAATTACAAATGAAAACTTTTTTATTTAATAATTTTAAAGGCATTTTGGAGATAGAGTATAGTTACAGTATAGCTAATTATTTATAATATAATATTACAATTTCAGAACTATGTTTTGTTCATATTTTATAAAAAATGATCTATTGCTATGTATTAAAA
Source organism: Steganacarus magnus (assembly GCA_034698365.1). Lineage (NCBI taxonomy): Eukaryota > Metazoa > Arthropoda > Arachnida > Sarcoptiformes > Steganacaridae > Steganacarus > Steganacarus magnus. The sequence continues at coordinate 18,493 of JAQIVF010000694.1, forward strand.
CCAGCCTTTATAGGCTAGTTTTATGACACATTATTTAATTAAAGGTAAATATTGTTTTGGAATGCAAGTATTATTAGATTGTTGTATATTAATTGGGGGTGTGTTAGAAACTTTAAGTCTCTATTCTCCAGCTCTCTAAAAAATTTCTTGAGTTTTTATTATAGTTAACATAACTAATATGTGGATTATTAAAGTTAATATTATAATTATTTGTTATAGCATGATCTGTGATGTGTGATTGTATGTAACTTAAAGCTTTTTTATTTTCAATATTTCTAACTATTAATTTTCTACATGTATTACCGACATATATTCCACTGAAATCCTGACAATTTAGGTTATAATTTAAATCAATCGTAAGTTGTATTCTTTTAAAAAACTCGTCTATATTATTAATAAAACTGCAAAAATCAAAGATACCTGTTATCTATTATTATAAAAGAGTCATCCATATAAAATTTCAAAAACCTAGGAAATATAGCATAGCTTTACCAAAAATATTTTGAACAACAATTTCGGCAATTATAGGGGATAAACGACTGCCCATAGGTTCTCCTACAATTTATTTGCAAATATTATTAGAGGTCAACATATTTTTAAGATAGAAATAAATTCTGAAAC
>JAQIVF010000695.1:0-19091 GCA_034698365.1 Steganacarus magnus
TCGTTAGAAAAATCGTTAGAAATTTTTAATTAATTTTTTTAAAAATGAGTTATAAAATTAAACATATGATCATATTTCGTCACAATGAAAATCTTTTTAAAAAGATCTCCACTAAATAAAATTAATAGACAAATTTTAGAGCTTAGTTTTTGGGGAAATTCACTTCTCCTTATGAAAAAAATTTGAGTAACTATTTTTTCAATAAATTTCCTAATTTTTTTATTAAGTATTGTTTCTTATAAAAATACTTAGAATCACTGAAAATATTTTTTTGAAAATTCACTTATAATTTGCTTTTTTATAATGTTTTAGCTTAAATTCGTTATATACCAAATCGTTGAAATCGTTAGAATCGTTTGAAAAATTTAACTTAATTTAAACTTAGTTAACATATGTAATACATTTCTTACAGTACGAATAACAAAATTCTTAACTTAATTTGAATCGTTAGTTAACGATTTTCAAATCCCTACTCATAACTTGGATTGTATGGTTTTTAGAAAGCACATGTGATTTATTTTAAAGCACATTAAAAATTTCGACACTACGAGGAAAGAAGAGCTGTAAAGCTCGGCATTTATAGTCTACAATACATTTCTATAAACTGGCAATTGGCCAAAAGCTCAAAGTGAGCTTAAGCTAGCTTGAGCTGAGCTTAAAGTTCGACTTTTCAATATACTGGAGCTTCAAGCTCAAGCTGAAAGCTCAGTGGTTACTTAGCCCAACTCACTTAAGCTCAAGATCAAAGCTCAGCCTCTGGAACTAACCTGCTTGAGTGTATCCAAAATAAAGAAAATTTTTAAGATTAAATGTATATTTTAATTAAGAATTGTGAAATTACATAATAATATATGTGGAAAAAATTTGCTTTTAGAGAATTAAATCAATATAAAATAAAATTTTTAATAAACGCAAAAAATTAAATTATCCGCATAAATACAAGTGCATTATAGGCTCCAAGCTTAAGCTTAAGCTCTTTGCATTTTTATAAAGCTCAAGCTCAACCTGACTGTAAAACTCAAAAGCTCGAGCTCAACTTATATGATTTTGGGCTTTAGCTTGGCAAGCTGAAGCTGAAGCTCACTACTTTTGAGCTCATTGTACTATAACCTGTGTGGCAATAACAGTGTCAATTAATTTAATTATTTTTTGCCCTTCAAATTTAGGTTTTATGGAAATTTAAAATTAATTATGATTATCGAAAAAATTTCTATTACCTACAATTGCTCCCAAAAAACTTTAAAAGTCTACACATTATCCTATTTCCACTTATGCCGAAATGTTTCTGAAAGTAAACCTTTTTAATGTCTGCATCTATGAAATAAAATTGTTTTCAAAATTCAAAAAATCTCCATAATCTAAGGATTCCCCCGTAAGTTGTTTCACAAGATTTCCTGCATTATTGTAACGTCATTGTGACGCATTCAAAATTCGGTTGTATTCGATAAGCAATCTTAAAGTATAAAAAGTCAAAAAATTTCCAAAATTAATTGAGAAGTTTATTATATCAAATTGAGTTATTAGCATAAAAAATTGATTTAATTCTATAAAGCTTATAAGGAAACTGATTAAAATAAACAATTGATATCGAGTATGTTCAACATAAAAGTAGACAAAGTTTTTATTGTCAACTATTTATTACTAATTTATTTCTGATCGATTAGAATAACGAACAATATATATATCAGTGAAATAATTACAAGAATGAATCGATTGATATAATTCGGAAACTAATCAGCAATGAGTTCGCATCAACAATGATACAGAATAGAATAGAGTAGTGGTCGTAAAACAAGATAAAATTGATGTCGTAATTTTTGTCTGAAAAGTTCATATTTTAAATAAAACAATGCTATGATTGGCTAACACTTTGACACGAAATGCGATGAACTCTAACACTAAAATTTTTGTCCACTCTTAATGTTTAATGTCATACACATTCAAAATAAGAAATCGAAATGAATTTTCAAAAACAATTATACGTTTTCGCCACAAAAAAATAATATTCATTTTTTGTGATTTTTATTTTTGTTTACATTATTTGGTATGAGTTGTTCAATTTTTTACGCGTTATATTTGAACTTTAAAAGTTAAAAATAATGCAATCGCTATTTAAACAGATAATCTCAGGTTTTTCGCACGCTTTACACATCTTTTGTGTATAATTAACAATGAATTAAAATTGTTTGAAATATTTTAATTGTAACGTCTTATTGCATTTCTAAAGTAAAGCGAAACATATACTATACTGTAAATAAACAGCAATAGTAGTTAAACTGTTTCTAATGAAAACTTGAAACAAAAAATTTCTGGAAAACTTTCAAAAAAGTACTGAATAACAGAGAATGCAAAAAAGTATCATAAAAATTCTTGTCATTAAAGTAAAAGTTTTAGTGAAAGCTACGGATTCCGGTAATATTTTTGTTGAATCATTTTTTTAAAGAGTTGATCTTAATTACATAAATCTAGTGAATATTATCAAAACCCAATATGATTTTAGTTTATAAAGTTTGTAACAAAATAAGCGTTTGTTTAATCGCTTGAAAATTACATTTAAATTGTTTTAACTTCTAAATTTTGTATTTAATTAATAAAATCTATGTTTAATAATGATTAAAAACATGACCAAAATTGCGAATAAGTAACGATTGTTGAATGCGTTGAATAGGAAATACTTAATTATAGAAATATAAATGTGTTTAAAGCAAATGCCCAAAAAAGATAAAAATAAACCGTTCTATTTATAATCGCTTTCACTCACTCAGACTCCAATTACGCGATTCTTATTATAGAGCTTTAGAAGGAGAATTGAGAATAGCGTTCTCACTACACTCTCGTTGTCCCAAAACTCTCTCATTGCGTAATTTCGGTCATTATATTCTCATTTTAAAAATTTTTTTGCAGACCGATCGCGCTATCATTAAAGCTTTATTTGAGTTAAATAAGTATTAGACCGGAAGTGACAGAAATATCTATCAGTACAAACAAGTTACTCAAACAACTTCACCATTATTTGAATTTCGTCGCGCATCGCAACTGAATTGTAAATTAAAAACTGAGGATTCGATAGAAAATAATCGAGAAGATATATCAGAAGTGAGAATATTAGCAAAATAACATCTCCTATTAAAAATGGAAGCCGAACTCGAAGCACCAGAAGCGCCAGAAACACCGGTTGCACAACAAACCAACGACGACGACAATGCGGACGAAGAAGCACCTAAACCTACTTTAACGCGACGCACATATAAATACGACGATCCGCCCGTTGTCTTCAAAGAAGTTGATGTAAGTCTTGTCGTTGTATTCAAATAATTTATAGCGTTATATTTAGTTAAATGAATTTTAGTTTATGCAATAATTATTAATAATTGAATACATAGGGAGACGGAGCCATCAAGAAATTAGTAGAACTTGTTTCTGGTTTGTTGAGTGAGGAAGAGCAACAAATGTTAAAAGATTTGAAAGAATATCTAACCACAGATAGCGGCGCGTGGACTCTAGACAACCAGCACTTAGACTTAATAGCACTGTTACTGAGCGGTGGGGACGGAAAGTTTGCTCCCAACGTGACGCTACTAATGTTAGAAGCGTTGCAAGCGGCGGCACTTAAGGATGACATCGTTTTAATACTACATCAGGATCGCAAAGATCATCGATTAATGAGTTATATCAATAAAATCGAATCGTTGACATTAGCAGAGCAAGAAGAGATCGCAAAATTATTGTGCAACCTATGCAGTCAAGCGAGCACTTTTGATTGGCTGCTCTATATTAGCGAATGGACCGAAAATGATGGCCAGCCTTCGAGCAATAGTAAAGTAACGACGAGAGCGGCCGTTCATACTGTTTTAAATGACAAATTAACGACACTACAAAAAACTGGAGTTGCCTTGATATTTAACTTGGCTTTAAAAGAGTTGTTTGAAGACACAGCTACTGAGCTCGCAACTGCTGTTCTTCAATTTTTACACGGAGACCTACAGGAAGAACAAGGTTCACATTTATTTTTTTAATTTTTTTAGCTCACTTCGAAAATCCAAATCTCGTTACCAGAGATATCAGATTTTTAATTAGACAGATAAAGAAGTGGTTATTCACTTAACATTTTAGAGAAATAAAATGATTGTTGCGATTGTGTTACCATAATAATAATCTGATAATGAGTGTGTGCTTCACATTAAATGTTGATTCATATTTTAATTAGTGATTTATATTTTGTAGCTTTCATGTGTATCACAGCAATAATGCGTTTTATGGCAATCAGTTACAACGATGTTCCAGCTTTAGTTAAAATGTTAGGTCCAGATATCAACAAATTTAAAGGCAAATCGGAAAGACTCGATCAAATCATTGACGACTGCAATACAAAAGTCAATACTTCGCTTCAATCGTTAACTTCAAGCGAATAATTTATTTTTATTTATTTTTTATTCCTAACTTAACTTTTAGTTTGATTTTCCGGCAGAATTTTTAATCAATTTTTATTTGATTTTTTAAAAATATTTGTTTAATGCTTAATTATTTATTTGAAAATATACACTTCAATATTGTTTTTTTGTTTTGCAAATTATACTTTATCTATGCTTAGAATAATATTTAATGCAAGTGCAATAACTCAATAATCAAAGTTTTCAATGAGTTTTATTTTAAAAAAAGTTGTGCTCATGTATTCCAAAATTAAATCTTTTTATTTTACTGATTGTTACACCAAACACACCACACCATAGCGTATAACATAGAGACATACATAGCACGCCACACACGTTACAACATATGCATTTTACACACATTACACACACCGATAGGCTGAACTGTAGTGAGCGGTGATTGGCTAATAAAATCAGGCGAGAGAATTATTTCATAGCATATCACCTGATCTAACATGTAATACTCGGCATAAACGCGTATTGACGAGTGAATGCGAGTGAGTGTGTATGTGTGTATGTATGCGTGTTCTGTATGATCATAGAACGTATGATAGCATTCCACTGGGATTTTTTCCATTCAATTTCCTATAAATGAGGAAAGTTTAAATAATCCCTATATAACTGTCTATTTGTTTGACAATTGTCATATTACACCAACAACTCTACTCCAACGCCAACATAACGTCCAACACCTAAACTATTACACGTTTAATAAGTGTTTCAAACTATAATTATTGTATAACTATTGTTATTGAAAAGTGATAACAACTATTTATATAACTAACTATCGATTTATTTATTTTCTATTTACGAATCACAATACTAAAGGTAAGTTTCAATATATTCAGTATTATTTCTAATATTGCAGATATCAATGAATGACCCGTTGTTTACTTACTGTAAAGTTTAACCCATATTTTTCAAACAATATTACAATAATGTATTACTAATGTAATGCTATTTGTGTGTCAATGTGTCATTCATTCACTATCGATCATATGTAATATAATGAGCTAATCATTTGCATCACACCCTTCCAAGCGTTTTAAACTGTTTAGTGTCTTAACAAAACAATTAATATAAGTTATATAAATATGTAATATAATTTCATTATTTGCGGCGTTTTTCATAAGTGATAGATGGAGACAGAGACAGTCGCGCGTCACTAACTCTCAGTAATTATTAGAGAACTGTTCTGTTACAGGGATTTCAGGGCAAAACGATTGAAAAAACTGCTTTAAATAAAATCATGATTTTTCCTTATAAGTAATAACTATTGGCTAAACTAATCTAAAACAGGCTCTAAAATAGTTTATATTAATTTGTGTTATAAAATAATATATTATCAGATAATTATATACAAGTTTAAGTTTATTGTGGTTTAATAACAAAAATGCACAATAAAAGCGTTAAGCATAATAAGCATTCATGTTTCACAGTACGTTAGATTAGACCCATTTTTTCGCTGCTTTCAGTCAAATATTGCATCAATTAAGATGAAAAGGCTGCAATAAAATTGAGAGTTTAGTTGTGAAACGAAATTTTGTAGATAATTTGATTCTGTATTATTACTATAAACAAAATTATTATTTCTGTATTTACAATATATGAACAATTATCTAACTTGAAATATTAGATACAACTTATAATGAATCCAAAAAAAGTTTCGTAACCAAAAATCTATTTTAAACGAGGAAAAGACATTTACTAAAAATATTTCTAAATAACTTTTAATTTTTAACTTTAATAATAATTTCCTCTTAAGTTTCCAGCATATATTTGCGTAAATAATAAAGAATGTTCTGTGCATTATTTGCAATCATACATTGTTTTTCGCGCTTATTATCCTCTTATCGTCTTATAGTCAATAAGCGAAAGCAATTTCAAAATAATCCTGAAATAAGAATTTCGTGAATTTGTTGCTGGATTTTCCAGTTACGATTTTTTTTACGCTGCGGGACATGACATGACCCGTGGAAAACAGCCATTATTTATTGCAACATCGAATGTAAACTGAAAAATCGATTTAAACCAAGTGACTGTAAAACTGAATATTTTTCAATAATTCTGTAAATTCCATAATTAGTTTGAGATCTCAGCCCTTAACGTTTAACTGCTAAATTTCAATTATAATTTTTAACAAAAAAGATAATTTTAAAAAGATTCTCTAATTTAATATGTATTTACAAATATTTTAATTAATGCAATAATGTAAATGTATTTTTCAGTTGATTATTAAAAATGCCAGCTGCTTCAGGAGAACCAGTTTATTGCTCAGATTGGGCGTCAGGTGATGGAAAAATGCCAGTTTGGGAAATGACAGATGATATCGTTATAAGTGGTATCGCCGGCCGTTTTCCCGAATCGGACAGTATTGACGAATTGAGAGATAATCTATACAATAATGTAGACATGATCACCGAAGATGAGCGCAGATGGCCATTAGGTAATTATGTTTTATTTGTTTTATCTGCAAAATTATTATAAATACTTATAAATTTTAAAGGTTTATACGGACTTCCAACTCGTAGCGGAAAAATAAAGGATTTAAGTAAATTTGACGCTCAATTTTTCGGCGTTCACGGTAAACAGGCTAATCTTATGGACCCACAGGCGAGACTGTTATTGGAATTGACTTATGAAGCCATGGTTGATGCTGGTATGTTATTTGAGACATTTTTTAAATAATGAAACAAACTTGACTTTGTTTATTATTTTCAGGCGTAAATCCGCAAACGCTTCGTGGATCAAAAACAGGTGTCTATGTTGGTGCGTGTGTTTCAGAGGTAGAGGAAGGTCTTGCTATGGACATATCAAAAGTTTCCGGTTATGCTTTGACGGGTTGCAGTCGATCTATGTTTGCGAATCGTATTTCATATACTTTCGACCTCCAAGGACCGAGTTATGCGTTGGACACTGCGTGTTCATCCAGTTTTTTGGCTCTTCAACAGGCAGTGTTAGGACTAAGAACTGGTCAATGCGATGCCGCCATTGTTGGTGGCGTTAATATTTGTTTGAGACCCGTTTCAGCGCTGCAGTTTCACAAACTAAACATGCTTTCTATGGAAGGAAAATGCAAGTTTTTAGATGCAACTGGAAGCGGATACGTGCGTTCAGAAACTTGTTCCGTTATATTTTTGCAGCAAAAAAGCCAAGCGAATAGAATTTATGCTTCTATTATTCACGCTAAGACTAATACTGATGGTTACAAAGATGAAGGAATTACTTATCCGTCGTGGAAAGCTCAGGCAGCTTTAATGAAAGCAACACTTAGTGAGGCGCGAATCAATCCAAATGATATCAAGTTTGTTGAGGCTCACGGAACTGGAACCAAAGCAGGCGATCCTTCAGAAGTAAATGCAATTACCGAAGCATTCTGTAAAAATAGGACCGAACCGTTACTAATTGGTGGAGTGAAGAGTAATTTAGGGCATTCAGAACCTGCTTCTGGTTTGTGCTCTCTCGCAAAAATTTTAATCGCTTTCGAAAATAAATGTATTCCCGCAAACTTGCATTACAAAACTCCAAATCCTGACATTCCAGCACTAATTAGTGGAGATATTAAACCAGTCACAGAAAATTTACCATTTAATGGTGGAATTGTTGGCCTTAATTCTTTTGGATTTGGTGGCGTTAATGTGCATGTTATCGTTAAATCTCACGAAAAAGAAATAAAACCAGAGAGTTATAACATTGTTGATCAAATTCCTCGATTAATCCCAATTTCCGGACGAACTGAGGAGAGTGTTAGCTATATTTTTGATTTTATCGAACAAAACCCCAAAAAAGTGACGCGTGATTTGTTGGCGTTATTAAATAATATATCGAAAACAACAGAATCATCGGGAATGAATTATCGCGGATATATGATCGCAAAACAAACAGATGACGCATCGGCAGCACAGAGAGAAGTTTCGCGCGTTCCGGAGAAACGTCCGCTTTGGTTCGTTTTCTCAGGTATAGAATTTTAAATCAATTATTGTAAACAACTATTATTTATACATTTTTGTTCTAATTTTTTAAAAGGAATGGGCAGTCAGTGGACAGCAATGGCTAAAGGAATGATGACATTGGATATATTCGCGAGATCAATAGAAAAATCAGCAGCAGTTTTGAAACCATACGGAATAGACTTACATCATTTGATATTGAGTGATGACGATCAAGCTTTGGAGACAACCATTGCTCCATTCGTATCGATAGCAGCTGTGCAAATAGCTTTAGTCGATTTTTTGCGCGCACTCGATATCGAACCCGACGGTATTGTTGGACACTCAGTTGGAGAATTGGGTTGCGCTTACGGTGATGGATGTTTCGATGCGGAACAGATGTTGCTGGCAGCTTATTGGAGAGGTAAATGTGTGGAAGACGCGCATTTGCCGCGAGGACTGATGGCCGCAGTTGGCTTGTCGTGGGAAGAGGCTAAACGTCGCTGTCCTAAAGGAGTTGTGCCCGCATGTCATAATTCCGAAGATTCTGTAACGATATCAGGCGCTTACGAGCCAACTCTCAAATTCTTGGAAGAACTTCGATCTGAAAACATTTTTGCTCGAGAAGTGAAGAGTTGTGACGTATCATTTCACAGCTACTTTATGGATGCAATCGCTCCAACACTTTTAGAAAAACTAAAACAAGTAATCCCCGGCTCCGTTGAAAGAAGCGCTCGTTGGGTGAGTTCATCAGTTCCCGAGAGTCGTTGGAATGAAGAATTGGCGAAATATTCTGCACCAGCTTATTATGTTAATAATTTAACGTCTCCAGTATTATTTCAAGAAGCAATACAACACGTGCCCAAAAATGCAATCATTATCGAAATCGCTCCGCATTGTCTGCTTCAGGCTATTTTGAAACGTAGTTTAGGATCCGAGATATCTTATATCGGTTTAATGAAAAGAAATAATAATGCCGGAAACTTAGATATGCTTTTGTCAGCTGTTGGAAAATTATATATGTTGGGACTTAATCCTAAAGTGGAAAATCTTTATCCAAAAGTCGAGTTTCCTGTACCGCGAGGAACACAATCGATAAGTCCATTAATAAAATGGGATCACTCGCAGACATGGTTAGTGACTTTATATCCCGAATATTTCAACCCAAGCAGTTCAACCGATTATGTGGTTAAAGTGGATCTGCAAGAAGGCGAAGACGAGTACATAGCCGGACATTGCATTGACGGTCGCGTTCTTTTCCCCGCAACCGGATATTTAATGCTCGCATGGAAAATGTTGGCTAAAATGAAGGGACATTTCCACGATAAATTGCCGATTGAATTCGAAAACGTAACTCTACATCGCGCTACTATATTACCAAAACAAGGTCAAACTAAATTTGTTATCAGAATGATGGAAACAAGTGGCGAATTCTCTGTTAGTGAGGGCGGAACCATTGCAGCCACTGGACGCGTATTCGTTCCAGAAGAAAATTTTCTCAATTTGCAACACTTGTTAACTGATGGTTCAGTAAATAATGTCGATGACTTAAAATTAGAACCAAAAGATATTTACAAAGAATTGAGAATTAGAGGATATGATTATGGACCAACATTTCAAGGACTTACTGAAGCAACCGCTGATGGACGTCATGGTAAAATTAAATGGACTGGAAATTGGATCAGCTTTGCTGATGCTATGCTTCAAATTGGAATTCTCGGCAAAGCGACTCGAGGCCTGTATCTTCCCGTAAGATTTCAATCTGTTCGTTGCGATCCAAGAATTATAGCCCAAGCAGTGGAAGCCGCGGGCGCTAATCCTACTCTTGACGTCGTTAGTGATCCGAGAGTAAATGTATGCATCGGTAAAGGTATCGAAATTCGAGGTTTGAAAGTGAACTTAGCTCCACGAAGACAGGGAGCGCAAGTGCCTACTCTTGAAAAGTATAGTTTTGTTCCTTATTTCGAGGATAATGTTCTCGAAAGAAGCGATAAAACTAATTTAGAGGAATATATTGAAGTTTGCTCATCGCTGGCGCGTCAAGTATTAGAGGCTTCAGGAAAGAGTGCGTCGCAAATACAAGAGATTTTGAACGGCTATAAATTGGCAGACGAGAGTGTTCTCAGAAATTATTTAGTGGCGCCTTTGGAAGAACACGCTTTACTTAGAGTACTGAAAGATTTATTGACATCCGATAAAAAAGTGTCGCTTAAAGAAAATGTGCAAAAAGTATTGAATAAATATAGTAAAGACCTGTCTAAAGATCTATTGGCAAATGTTTTCGTAAAGCAACGATTTATTCGACCAGCTTTGGATGTTGTCATTGAGAACACTGCATCCAGAAAGTTGAACGTACTTGAAGTTAATTCAAGCTATAATATATTGTACAATACAATTACATCTTTGGTTGATTCTTCATGTTTTTCTTTGAATCTAAATTACTCGTTAGCTCATCCTTCGCCGTCAGATCTGACCCAAGATCTTGGAGAAACAAAAATAACCGAATGGAATGTTGCGAAATCTCTCGTACCATCGGAGGCGTCAACACAAGACTTGGTTGTTTACAAAGATGTTTATTCGTGTGCAACCACTGCTAATGGAGTTAATTTAGAATCATTGCTTGGGTCTCTTTATTCTATTGTTAAAGACAATGGGTTTGTGATCGCATTGTTACGCACAACGCTCACTCCCGCCGAAAGATTCATATATAAAGTGAGCGAAATCGATTTACCATCAAACAAAGCCGAAGAATTTTTATCTAAAGCAGAAAAGGTTGGATTTTCTATTGTTAACAACAAATCAGATTCATTGACCTCATCAGTAATACTATTGCGAAAAGTTGTGCAAAAAAGTGCAGAAAATCAAACCGTATTAGAAATCGTTAATTCTAAATACGAACCATGGGTCGAAAATCTCAAGCAAAAAATACAAGAACATCAAAGTAAACAAATTGGCGAAAATATATGGCTTGTAGCGAATGATACGCCCGCTAATGGTGTGGTCGGTCTTGTGAACTGTTTACGTCAAGAACCCGGTGGCGATAAAATTAGATGTATATTCAATGCTAGTAAATCTGGTAAACACCGATCATCTCTGCCTGCCGTGTCTTTTGAAAAGTCTGTTTATTCGGATCTGCTTAAAAAAGATTTGGTTATGAATGTTTACAGAGAAGGACAGTTCGGATCTTTTAGACACTTTGAATTAAACGATAGTAGAGACGAAGAGTTAGTGGAAACAGAACACGCGTACTTAAATGTGGCCACAAGAGGAGATTTATCCAGTTTGCAGTGGTATGAGGCTCAGCATAAATATTGGCCCACTTTGAACGCTACTCATCGAAATCCAAACGAAGTTTTATGTAGCGTTTATTACGCACCTCTTAACTTCAGAGATATTATGTTAGCAACAGGAAAATTACCTCCCGATGCCTTACCCGGTGATATGGCTTTGCAAGACTGCATTCTTGGATTAGAGTTTGCTGGCAGAGACCAAAGTGGAAAACGAGTTATGGGAATGGTAGCGGCAAAGGGTATGGCCACTACTCTCGTCATCGATGATCCAGAGTTTTTATGGCCAATTCCTGAAAACTGGTCGATGGAAGATGCGAGTACTGTTCCTGTTGTTTATGGTACCGCTTATTACGCTCTAATAGTGAGAGGAGGTCTAGAACCTGGTGAAAGTGTCTTAATTCACTCTGGAAGTGGTGGTGTTGGACAGGCAGCTATTTCTATATGCCTCAGTATGGGTTGCGAAGTCTATACTACTGTTGGCAGCACTGAAAAGCGCGAATATCTGAAAAAAGAATTTCCGCAATTACAAGATCATAACTTTGCTAATTCTCGCGATACAAGTTTTGAACAGCACGTTCTCCGACAAACTGGTGGCCGAGGAGTGGACGTAGTTTTAAATTCGCTTTCAGAAGAAAAATTGCAGGCAAGCGTTCGTTGTCTCGCACAACACGGAAGGTTCTTGGAAATTGGAAAATACGATTTATCGCAGAATAACCCATTAGGTTAGCATTTTAAAAAAATTTCGTTAATTACACATAATTAATAATTGATTTATAATTTTATAGGAATGTCTGCTTTCTTAAAAAATATTGCATTCCATGGTATCCTATTGGACGCATTGTTCGGTCCGTCGGCCGCCAATTCTCCCGGCATTGCTGGACACAAGCAAGAAGTTGCTAAATTAATTCAAGATGGCATTAAAAGCGGTGCCGTTCGACCATTGAAACGTACAATATTCAGCAAAACTCAAGCCGAAGAAGCATTCCGTTATATGGCTAGTGGTAAACACGTTGGAAAAGTTGTATTAAAAATTCGAGACGAAGAGCCACAAAAAATTGTTACACCAAAACGATTATTAGTGAAAGCTATTCCTCGCACAGCACTTCATCCTTTACATTCATTTATAGTGACTGGAGGTTTGGGTGGTTTTGGCCTGGAATTGGCGGGTTGGCTCGTAGAACGCGGAGCACGAAAATTGGTGCTCACTTCCAGAAGCGGTCCCAGAGATGCTTATCAACACTTATGCATTAAGCGTCTTCGTTCATCTGGCGCTCACGTTATCGTATCGACCGCTAATGCATCGACAACTGAAGGCGCCACACAATTGATTAAAGAGGCCAATTCTCTTGGACCTGTTGGTGGTATATTTAATTTAGCGATGGTGCTCAGTGACGGTTTCATTGAAAATCAAAACGTAGAATCATTCGAAAAAGTGTGCTCTCCTAAAGTTGACGGAACTGTTATTCTCGACACTATTAGCAGAAAATTATGTCCCGAATTAAAATATTTCGTAGCTTTTTCTTCGGTTAGCTGTGGACGAGGTAATCCTGGACAAAGTAATTATGGATTTGCCAATTCTGCGATGGAAAGAGTTTGTGAACTAAGAAGACAAGACGGTTTACACGGATTAGCTGTTCAATGGGGAGCGATAGGAGATGTGGGCGTTGTTTCGGAAAATATGGGTGGAAATGATGTGGTGATCGGCGGAACGATTCCGCAAAGAATTCCTTCTTGTTTATCAGTTCTCGATCGTTTCCTTCAAACTCAAGAATCTGTTTGTTGCAGTTTAGTAAAAGCTCAACGATCGACAGAAACCGCAGGAAAGAAACAAGATTTAGTTAAAGCGATCGCAAATATTTTAGGCGTTAAAGATTACGCTAACCTTAATCAGTCGACAACACTCGCAGAACTAGGAATGGATTCTTTAATGGGTGTTGAAGTGAAGCAAACTCTTGAACGCGATTATGATGTTATTCTCTCAATGCAAGAATTAAGATCTTTAAATATTGGACATCTTCACGAAATAAGTGGTGGTAGTTCTATATCGACTTCGAATGACAAAGACAGTCAAATCCAATTAGATATATCGATTCCGAGAATTTGCCTGCCGGTCGACACCGTTGCGCGCCTCAATGATGTGACTGAAGGAAAACCAATATTCTTCTTACCTCCTCTGGAGGGAGTGTTTAATTTATTAGAACCATTAGCGCAACAATTAAAACGACCAGTACTTGGTCTTAATTGGACGCTTGCTTTCAAAGACATGTCAACAGTTGAAGAAGCGAGCGCTTATTTCCTAGATCTATGTCAGCGCTTGAATACTGATAAAAATTACGATTTTGTTGGCTATTCATTTGGTGCAGTTTTATCGTTTGAAATGGCTCTTCAATTGCAACCAAATTCAAAAGTTAATCTCATTTTATTGGATGGCTCGCCCACTCAATTGGCTGTATTTACCGAACAGTTTAGAGAAAGATATCAGGCAAATGAGGATAAAGTACAACACGTGGAAGGATTGGCTACGTTTTTGATGCAATTCGTTCCAATCGACTTGAAAGTGAAATCAGATTTGATGGCAATTGATGATCGAGAAAAGAGAATTCAACGCGCGGCTGAAATATATGTGGAGAATGGTGGACCTCAATCCGACCCCAAAGATATTGGATTCGCTGCCGACGCTTTCTTCCGCAAAGTCAAAATGATGCACGTTTATAGATATAACCAAAAAATGAATGGCGATGTCTTACTGATCAGAGCGGAAGAAAAAATCGTTAAAACTGATGACACGCAGTTACCACGCGATTATGGAATGTCTGATGTATGTCTTACGCTATATATATATTTTATACATAATTAATATATATTTATTTACATAATAATAGGCCGTTACTGGCAAATGCGAAGTTCATGTATTGCCGGGAAATCACAAAACGTTTTTGTTGCAGAATTTGAGCAAAGTGGCCGAATTAGTTAATTCTCGTTTATAAACATGTTATATGTTATTTTGATTAATTAATTATATTGATTAAAATTATAACTTTTATAATTTCTTAATATATTCTATTTTTTGAAAGTTAATTTTGTTAAATGTATTCTAATCTTTAATCAAATATTTAAATGAAATTTAATGTAGTATTTTTTGGTGTGGAATAAATGTTATGCTTAATTTTTTTGATATATTATTTAGTTGAGAATAGATTGCTTATACCGAGTTTTAGTTATATAACCAGCATTCGGATAATATGCGCATAAAGAACTTACCGTATGCCCAAAAACCGACAAAAAACAAGTTAAGGTTTAAAGTTTAAACAACATTAAAGGTTTTTAAATTTTTTATTAAAATATCCTTTTTCGAAATAGCAAAAAGTTTAATAGTCTATACACATCTCTGATAATTACAGCTTTGAGGTAATACTCCTGAAATATATAGTTGAAACAAAGAGTTATGTTTTTTAAAAATTTATTCTTATTAAGTATTCAATTTTTTAAATGTTACGGTAAATGAAAGTATAGTTTGTAAGTTATTATAACTAATACATGGCGATTTTTAATTAAAATTAAAAAGTGCTTTTTTTGTCTTATAACTTAACTTAACTTAAAATAACGAATTGCATCTAAATCTAGCAAAAACTTTAACAACATCTTCTTTTATATGAGCTTTAAAAAAACGAAATGTAACTGTTTATGTTTTAAAACACAAAATAGTTATTATTAGAGACGAAAAATTAAGGACTAAAAACTGTGTATATTTAGGAGAGAAAAAGGAAAAAAGTTGAAAATTCAGGACTATTTAGGAAATAATATTTTTTCAAATAAATCTAGTTATATAAAATTATTGAATTCAACTAAACATTATTCAACCCAAACAAATTATCCATAAGAATATCTTTATAAAGAAAATAATTTTTACTTCAACAAAATTATTACCATTTCTAATAATTCAAAAATTATAAATTATTCATGTTTGGGTATTTTAATTAACATTTTAAGACAGTTATTAAACAAATTAAAAGTAATTAAGAAGTATTAAAAAGTAATATCCAATGTTTAACACGTTTAGATACACTTTTATTAATTAAGGAATAACTCGATTTTCAGGAGTTAACACTAAAATTCAGGATTTTCAGGAACAACAAATGTCTTAAAACTCCTATTTTAGTGCGATTCGTGCACATATTCTATTCTCCCTGTTATGGCTTTGTCCAGAAAGAAAAAGGATTTTCCGGAATTTTTCGTCTCTAGTTATTATTACTATATAATAAATGCAATAAACCAAATAATAATAAGATCAAACAGCTAATAAAGTTACAATAATATTGCATAAAAACTCAAGTTTGAAACAACAGTTTAAAATAAAAATTAGTAAAACGTAAAATCATTAGTAAAAACAATTACTTTGGTATTTGGTATGAAGTGCTTCAAAGATTAATTGGATCGATATTTTCTAAAATATAGTGTTCATAAGAAATTGCGGATAATTCTCGTAAAAATTCTTCGAATACAATGGCAGCTAAAACTATATTCTGAATCGATAACGTATTGCTTAAGATTACGCGCGCTTTAACTGATCGAAAAATATCTCTTATAGACATTCGTTTTGGTCGTGAATTGCCATATAATAACCTTTCTTCTCGTGAACGAAAAAATTGTCTCCCTTTTCTCAACAAATCATCAAAATTGGTGATTAGCGATGAATGAGTTTCCAGTTTCTTTTTTAAATCGGATATTATTGTCCAAAAATTCTTGACATCAGTTTGAAAGACAAGTTTCGAATTAAAAAAGAATGAGCGAAGTAATGGTTGTGGATATAGTGCTAAACATGATAAAACACCAGTTAATTGCAGGTTTGTGTAGACATCGTTCTCGCAAAACGATTCTAATCGAGACAACAATGTATTTAAAAATGGACCAATCAGTGAGCAATTAAACGTTTCTTCTTCTCGTTGGCTTCCGATTATATAATTAGGCATTTCGTGGTAATTGGCACATAAGCTTGTATTATCGCAAGTATCAGTGATGTGATTGGCCGTCACTCTACAATTGGCGTCGTAAACATTACTCCAGCATTGCGTCGCTTTTATACATTTCGAAACAACTATATGCGCGTCGTTTAGATAACACAAATAATTAATAAACAAATATTTGATATCATTAACGCTCGTAGTCTTAGTATCAGAATCGCTCCCATAATCATTAACAGAAGTGTAACAACAGCTCGGTATAAGAAGAAGAAATTTTTGCGCAGAAAAACTATATGAACTTATATCGTTTACACTTTTATAATCTTCTTTACCACCAAATAAATGTTTACCGGGTATTAAATATTTCAAAACTAATTCGAGCAATAAATCTTCGCAATTTAATTGCAATAGTGTTCGAAATAATACTAATGTGACTAAACTTAACTTCGAGTTATCATTAAGTCTTGCAATCAATGTGTCTAATATTTTCTGATCCTCATATTTTTCTGTGCAAACAAATTTCATAAAAACTTGCAACAAATTCGGTTCAGTGACATTTCGAATGAATAAATCAAAATAGGATGTGGCAGCGATTACCTCTTCGGTCGTATTTTGATGCAAAGCCGGAGCGATTACAGGAACTAGAAATCCGTTGTAAACGTAATGCAAAAATTGTTTCTTAATAAGCGGATGAGCCAACTGTGTGACGGCATCACAAAATTTAAGTGAGATAAGAAAATTTTGAATATCTGTATTCTCTTGAATATCGTGATGCGTTATTTGATGCCAATCCTCCGGCAGTATTGCGCCGTTTGAAAATCTTAGAGGTAATGATGTGTACCGAACACCTAATCCAGTGGCCAAATGTAGACAAAAGATTGAATGTTCCGCGATATAAATGCCAATTAAATCGTTGTGTTGCAACAAAGCCATAAACAATAGCAGCGCATCTCTCGCCTGATCACCAATAGCTCTCTCGCGATGAATGAATGGTATCAATAAACTAAATACCAGAAAACGTGTTTCGCAATCACTAGACACGAAAGGATCGCACTGGAAAAATACCTGCAAAAGATCGATATTTTGACTCAAACAAACGCATAGTGTGTTGAGTAGAACGACAAGACGCTTCTCGACTTCAATCGCATTATTGGTATCATTATTGACGAACTGCGATAATAACTTGAGAAGCGGTGCAACTAACGACTGCTCAAACAGCGCGTGTTTTCCACAAATTTCGTTTAATAACAGTTCGTATAATTTTAATTGTTCCTTTTTCATGATATGCTCCCAATCGCTGCACATTGCAGACCAATTTAGAATTTTATCCAGTATTGATTCCATAAATAAATACTCTAATAGTGGGCTCAATTCGTTCGATGATTTTAATGAGCTTTTTTCCACAATTTCTTGATTTTCTCGCAGCAAAAGCGTCTTCATTTGGTCGATATGCGTGAAAACACTGGTGATATCATCGAAGGTAATATCGCTGAACACTCCACGGTTCATAACACTGTATGCCTGACTCCAGTGTGCCTTAAATGAGAGGAGAGCGACACTACTTTGCTGTTGTTGGTGATCAACGTTAAGCTGTTCGGAATCCATAATTAAATCTGTTTTGTCACTCATTTATAATCAGACTTTTGTTTCAAGAAATGAGTGTGTTTTAGCACATATTGTCACATAATTTACTGATTAATATCTCTATTTGTGCTTTTGTAAAAAAAGAGTTATAAAGACAGGAATGCGTCAAATAATAGCTGCTATGGTTATGAAGATATGATCACTAAAACCAGGATTAATTAAAGTTTACTGATAAAAACGCGTGTGAAACTAAAAGTACAACTTTTAATGTTTATATGGAGAGTAAATTGGAGGTACATCTCCATAATTATAAACTTTTTTTGATGTCACGAAAAAGATTGAAACTTCGAAATTTTATATGAATTTTTAAAATTAATATGAGTGGAAATCATTAAATTAAGCATTATATGTTAAGACATATTTTACACGTTAAGTTTTAAATATAATGCTTGACTAATGTCTGTGAAGATTGTTTAGAAAGTGATTTGATGGCTATGCTTATACCTGTATCGATGCGAGTTTACAATATCTTGCATTTTTAAATGGTTTAAGAAATGTATTGTATTTTACATTATCTTCTGCTCAGGATCCGGATATATGTATAAATTCATTTAACTGAATACAAATGTACACAATTTAAGTTTGTGTTTAAGCATTTTAAAGATTTTGAATAAGTTTATATATGCATATTCTCATATATGAGTGAAATGTGACAACAATAGTACAATTTTATTACTCACCAAAGTTATTCCAGTGTTACATTGAATAACTTATTATGAATTTTAACTCATTCCGCAATTAGTTATTGTAGTGTACGTACTGTAATGAAGCCCAGGGGTCGTTGACCCGAAAGTGAACACTTAACCCCGAATCGGATTTAATTAAACCACACAGTGA
>JAQIVF010000696.1:0-19085 GCA_034698365.1 Steganacarus magnus
GAAAAAATGAATGTGAAAATGTATAATAATTCGATAAATACAGAAAAATGTTTGCACCCCAGTGTTGCTATTAATTCGGCCGGAAGTCATTTCTATGAAATCGGTTTATCATTGTTTCGATTTCGATCAGAGAAGAGACATATGCTTTGTAATCCTTTATTTTTATTTAAAATGCATTGCATTTTATGCTTTCGTGCGATTTATTCGTTAACCTTACCTGAAGATTCAGATATGTTTCTGAAAATTGGAGATTTCGCTCATTTTATAGGTTTAGGATTTCACGGCAATTTATTTTTCGCGCAATACTTTCTTTTAGCAATTGTTTTACAAGCAATTCAATACTGGAACTACAAGCACAATATTAGACCATCATATATGCAACCGATGCAAGTATTGTCGGGAATAATAGCTCCCAAAACTGTTGGATTAACTGATGGTATAAAGACTTATAAGTTTAGGAAAAAAGCGAAATTATACATTAAACTCAATGAATTTAATTGTCGATATTTACTACCAGTCAGTTGGTTATTACTAACATTTGTTCCGTTGGCACTTAACAGTACAGTTGAACAGTTTTTTCTGTACACTATTCCATTGTCTTTATTGCAAACAATTGCATTAAATTCGGCATCAAAAATATTATTATGGCAAGCGGTTTATTTGCTAATTATCGCTAATTATCTGACACTGAAAATGTCACAAATCAGTAATAAAATTAAGGTATTGGCAAAATCTAAATGTGTGATCAAATACACACATATAATGTCAATTTTGAATGATTTGAGCGCTGCTTTCGAAGAGATAAGCGATTATAATCGCCACTATTGGGCAAAATGTATTTGTTTGCACATAACGTTCGGAATCACTGCAATTATTTTATGTCTATTTGCATCCATCTTCGGATCGATGAACACAATAATTAGAATAGTTTTATATTATTTCACTGTTTTAGGCATTACTCTAACTCTACATGTTATGAATATTCTCTCATTATTAGCGTACGAAACGAAAAAAATAAATAAACTATTATTTTTGCTCATGTTTTTGCGTAATGAGCTAATTCTGACGTATAGACAGAAAATAAAGGTATAAAGTTTTTAGTCTCATTTCAATTAAACAAAACTAAAATCCTATATATATTTATTTCTGTAAAATTATGCGAAAATAATTTCTTTTTCAGTTTTCAGCATTCATTGAAGACATTGCTAAGAAAAATATTGGATTTTATTGCTGGAATCTGTTTGTGATCACATATTGGCATTCGTATGAGGTATGCATTAAGTTATATATCTATAAAATAAAAATTCAATTCACAATTAAAATAATAGATAATTGCATTTATGGTGGCATACTTTATCAAAATAATGGACATTGGTATCAATCTGTGAACATATGAGTGCAAATCGCTTAAAAGTGTTATGTTATGTTTTATTATATCTCAATCAGCGAATAGTGATAATCATTTCAACCTTAATGGTTACCTCATTAAATTAAATTTGTGTATTCTCTGAAATCCCAATTTTCTTATTTTCGCTTTTTATAGATGGAACCAGACACGAGAAAGACCCTTAACTACTGATCTAAACTTGATCAATAAATCTTTGTTTAGATTTAGCACTAATTACTTATTATACTATTTCTCACTGTTATTCAATACAATCACAATAATTACACAATAACCTAATTAGACTAGGTTTACTTCCAGTGTTAATACCGTAAATTTTATATTTATTTTACAATATTTTTAATCACAATTTGCGATTATTTTTACCCGTATAAACTGTTTGAACGTAACAGAATGAACTGTTTTCTAAACCATCTCAACAATGTATGATCAATAAATTAATTTTTATCTCACCTTAAAAATGTTGGAAATATTATATTTGAGATGTTTGTCTGAATGCTCGTAGAAATTTTTATTATATTAAAGAGATTTTAACAGATGTTTATTTAAAAAAAGTGAATTTAACACAGCAAGAGAAAACTATAGATAACTGATAATATTGAAAATCACGTTTAGATTGTGAGTTTTAGAATTTTAATTTAACTATATTTTCAAATGTGTGCTCATTTATGAATGAATGTACGGTCTTGTCTAGTAATACTTTTATTGTTATAAATTAATTTGAGAATAATATATTATATCCTAATAAAAAAAAATTCTATTATATTATACCATAACATTAAATTATTTATGAAAGAGTGTGTGTTTGCCTGTTTCTGTCACAAACATTGAATCGATTTTGAATTCAGGGAAAAATAATGATAAATACAATATCCATTAGTGTTTATTCTAAAGTTCTAAAGTGATATATGCGTGATATGTTGGTTAATCCACAGGTTCACTACGTTTTAAAAAATCTCGCTATGAATTTATTAAGAGAAATGAAGTTAAAACAATTAGTAAATGTTGTGTGTTTGTTGATCGCAATCTATGAGATGGTGTTATTCACAATAGAGTACACACAGTATAGCACTGCCATACAAATAACAACTGGCAAACGAGTTAAGCGTTCGATTCCTTCGATTAGTTTTTGCATATTAAGTAAACGTGATTTAAATCAATTTATGAATGACAAGCACACTAATGAAACAATTGAACAGTTCTTAATTCGAATGAATCGTATATCTTTTTCTTATACATACTCTATCGATCCGATATCTTTGAATGCTATGCAAAAGTTACACTCAATGCGCACATATATAACTCGCACTCAATTTTCTCCGTATTGTTTGATTTATTTCAGTGAATTATTTTTAAATGACACAAAAAATCAACCAAAAAGTACTTCATTTGTATTTGATGTCAAACTAAATATGAATCTATCGGTTATATTGCATCCAAGCAATGCATTACCACATCATTATAATCATAATAATAGATTTATGGTAACTAGAAATAGTAATGTGATTGTTTGGTATCACATAATCAGAGAAACACTTCTCGAATATCCATATCAAACAAATTGCGTTAATTATCAAAAGTCTAATGGAAATTATTTGAATAAATCATACATAACTAAACAGAATGACGGAGTCATTAACATTAAATATGATATGCTTCATAATGCGAAAGAGAAGAGTTGTATAACAGATTATTTAATGACTGAAATAGCGTTAAACATTATGGTTACAACAGATGATTCTATAATTAATTATAATCATGTAAATTCTTTAGATAAACATTACACACACGTTCCTAAAATGGATACAATCACTTATTTGTGTCTAATTAGTGGTGTGTTTGGAATGTGGTTTGGAATCGATTGTTATAAGATATGCATATATTTGTTAGAAAAGATTGCATTAATTATTAATCGTCTAATGATTTGTCAGTTTATAATGAACTGTAAAACACGTCAGAGAATTATAGTATTGCTATTAAGTATAGTAATGTTTGCGCAAATCTATCAGTTAATAGACGAGTATTACTATTCAAACACTATTACTCGCATTTTATTTGAAAGCAAAAATATTTTACCACCGATTGACTTCATGATTATACCACAGAAAGTTAATTACAGTTATTTATCGTATTTATATTCGCAATCAAATAATTCTCTAAGTTTTCTCGGTGTTTTAGCAGATTATGGTTACGAGTCTTTAATTAAATTATACTCAAACTTTATGTCAATAATCATTGAGACAACAATGAATATATCGTATGATTGCACACATATATATCAGCAGAAATTATCAATTCATTATTACTATAATGTGTTTTACACTTTTCAATCATATTTCTACAGTAATTTTAATATAACCAATAATGCACTGAATAAGGAAATAATTGAGCAAAATATTAAACAAATTGTAATTAAATTTAATCGAAAACTTCTCACTGATGGCAGTGTTAGTGGATTAAGCGTTTTAATAACCAGTACAGAAATATTTCGATTTTTTCAAATTTTCGGCGAAACCGATATGTATTATTCGGCGAATGCAATGAAAACAATTAATACTATCAGTTCTGAACAAAAATGCAATGAAATTACTAATGATGTCGATAAGAGTAAAACGTTTGCTCAACAAACTATAAACTTATGCATTGAACAGTGTATTCTCCAGTATTTGCATAACACTTACGGTTGCATTCCATACTTTACCAGTCAAGTAATACATGTTAGTTATATGCGACACAATACGTATAGGTTTTGTAAAACTATTTTAAACAGAACAGAATTTGGCAAAACGCAAAAATTATGTCAAAAACATTGTTTCACTCCGTTTTGTTATACTATTAACTTCGAAATAAATATTTTATTTAAACCAAATACGAAAAATGATTATTTCGTGGTAAAAATCATTCCACAATTATCGTTCGTCATTACATACACAGAATATGTTAAAATTTCATTTCTGGAATTTCTATGCAATTTTGGTGGAATCGTTGGTTTGTGTTTTGGATTGTCATTCACTGATTTATTTGCGTTTGTTTTGTTGTCACTCTATAAACTAATTAAGTTTGCATTTAATTTAATTAAAAATCAGTTAAGTGACAATCAAATATCAATTGAAACGTAAGTATTGCCAGAAACGAAGATAAAATGGTCCGAAAATATAGACCTAAAGCCAGAGATGTTAAGCGACGCAATCAGAGTGAATAACCGGAACACAATCGATAATTCTCTCCGCAAAGAGTTAGAGGATATGGAAGATATTGAATGCTCAACGAATTGTGCAAAAAATGTAGAAACTAACGAAGAGTTGCATAACGAAGTGATTTCAGTAACAAAACCGTCTGAATTAACAATCGATGAAAGGTCGAGAAAAACTGAGAAATTGTTTTTGTCATAATAATGTTAATGAGGTAACTTTTGTGGAAATTCACCGAAATATGATGAATGATATGAAAGAGTTTAACGCAGAAATAGATGAAGAAGACTATATGGAAATGGACTCAATGTTGGCATCAGTAATTGATAATCATTTGCAAATAAACAAATCTCCAGTTTGAGTAAACATTTTCTAATCAAGATATTGTTTATTATTTTAGAGAATTTTTCTTTAGATAATGAAAAGTAATGTTAAAGTTGCGTTTAAAATCATTTCTCTCTTACATATGATTGTAAAACGTGTAAAATACATACCAAAACTAATAGTCATCAGTCAAAGAAATATGTTAATCATTTGTGTAGAAATTATTAACGCTCAACTATTAAAAATACAATCGTTTTTTAAGTTCAATTAAAAAGACATGAACTTGCTGTTAATGGTATCTTTGATATAGTTAAAGGAAAATGTAATATTTTGATTTCAAATATCAATGCAACTCCTGTAACCTTAAAGCCTGGGAAATCATTGCCAAATACGACACAATTGAAAGTTCGATCTATATCGATGAAGATGATTTTAAGTAAATGATGCTAATAAAAAGGACGTATATTCTATTTCTCGTTGTGATGACTCACTTGCCGCATTTAATAGAGCTAGATTTTTCTCGGATTTTGACATGGAGTCTGCGTATTGGCAAATTACTCTATAAGAAGAATCAAAACCTATAAGCATTTATTTGCGCTGAAGACTTTTACAAGTTTAAATTTTGCATTTTGGTGCGTGCAATAGATCAGCATCTTGTAAATGATTAATGGAAAATGTTTTAGAAAACCTCAATTGGACCGATTTTCTGGTATATTTAGACAATATATTTATTTCCGCAGCGACATTAGAGCAACGCGTGGACAGATTAAGAAAAATAATTTCATGCATTGTAAAAGTAATATCAACACAAAAACCTTAAAAATGCAACTTTGCGTCAAATCACTTAAGGTTTTTGGGATTCGTTGTCAACGAAAATGGAAAAGAAACCGACAAAGACAAAATTCGATCAATAAAAGAATTCTCAGAACCAAAGAATGAAAAATATGCAAAATCGTTTCATGGATTAGCTTCGTTTTATCGCCGTTTATACCAAACTTTAGTAGAAAATCTGCTCCAAATACACAACTATTAAAGAAAAATTAGAGCTTTTATTGGGGAAACAAACAAAGTTAAGCCTTTGAAGCCTTAAGGCGATTACTATGTTCAGAGCAGTTTTGGTACATTAAGACCCAAATCGCTTCCACAAATACGTGTTGATGCTTGTGGAATGGGAAAAGGCGCCGTGTTGTTGCAAGGAAAAGATTAATCATATAAAAATTCAGTAGTATAATTCGTTTCGAGGTGATTAAACAAACACGAATAAAACTACTCGAACATCGAAAGAGAATGCCTTGCTCTCATATTCGCTGTAAAAAAATTATTCCTATATTGCTCATCACCAATTTGATATTATCACAGACTGCTGCGCATTATGCTTCGCATAAACGTGATTTATCTCCAAAGTTATAGCGTTGGAGTTTGATTTTGCAGAAGTATATTTACGTAGTCAAATACAAATGAGGTAAATTGCATCGTGATGCTGACACCTCAGAATACCCCATTCAAGATTTTTTCGAGTTTGAAAATAATTTGTCATCCATAGCATGAGAACTAGATTTCTATAGCGATGTGCTGATATTAAAAAACCAAAGAAAATGAAACGGATATCTATAAAATTTCTCAAGGTTACGTCATTAAGGATTTTTATCATTAAATTTTTTTTGTATTTTTGCTAAAAAAAACACTGTTAACTACCACTCAAAGTGCACTTTAACAGAAATTATTAACAATTTTCAATGTTAAGTTAGACTGTGAAGATAGATGTTCGTTAGAATTCGCAACTGCAAACGATTGCATCATTGAAGCAAGTCATTTTCTATTGGAAATATGCAGTACCAATCAAAATAAGTTAAATTACAAAGCGACATGACATTTGCATCCGAAGATAGCTATAGAATTAACGTCTATTTAAAAGATTTCAACAATGTCAATGTGAATATAAAAGAACTTCAAAAAAGCGTTTACTCAAATAATCGAGAATAAAAAAAATACATTCGGAAGAAATCAAGTTGGTTTTTATTAAGCATTGCTGGAACACTTGGATTCTTCTGTATTATTTGCTGTTTCTGTTCGTACGAAAGTTTTGCATTAAACGGCCAAACACAGCAACTCCAACACTTTTAATTCAAAACAATCAAATTTAACGAAAAGAAGAAATAGAAATTCATGCAATGAATCGAAATTTAAATAATCAACGATCACCCCAACAAACAGAGAAAATAACTTTCTATCACACACCCTACAGCACATACAAAATTTTTAAGAATTTACAAGAAAATTATATAGATGAATAGACATCTTTGAATCCTTATATCAGGGTTATACCAGATTATTTGTTTAGATTTAATTTTTTTATATAATTATTCAATTATGTTGAACTTTATTAATAATTAACTTTAGTTTTGAATATGTTTTATTTTATTTAAATGTTTTATTTGCATGAAAATTTTATAGACAAATTTTCTAGTATGGGATTGTGTTATCCTTACCTAATTTTAACTTATTGCACATACTAACTATTTAATTGAGTTTTCTAAATTTTTAATTAAGTTCTGTATATTTAATTTGTAATTTTCCATAATTTAATTTTTATTTTAAAAAATCATATAATTTCACTTTTTAAATATAAGTTTATATGTAAATTTACGGCACTTCTGAACTAAGTTTTGAACTGTCAAGATAAAATTTCATTAAGTGTTACGTATTAATTTTAATTCAAGAATCTCAAAAAAACCGCGGAAACAATTTTAACTGACATGTAATTATCCTCCTTTGCATTGTAAATATCGTCGGCTTACAGCTGGGCATAACACTCATTGCTACACTATACTATATAAAACATTGAAAAATATTCATCCAAAAACATGCACCACAAACATTATTACGGACGTAGAATATATAAATTATATTATAATAAGTTAAGAGAAATGTGTATGTAGTTTAACCTGGATTTTGACGGTTAAAGTTGAGAATATGTTTCAATTGTTAAGTTTAATCTCATATATCTTTAGATTGTTTATAAAATATTTAGAATTATGTCTGTATTATTGATTTAGATTGTATATCACTATAACTAGATTATTAAAATAATAAACATAAATATTGAACATTCACTTAATTAAATTATTATATTTTTACTAAAAAATGCAACACTTATTCGATTTAGTTGTAAATAAATTATTAACATTAACAGCAAAAATACTTAATTGATTTATTTTAAATAATGATAGTATTTTAATATAACTGGCATTCATTAATAAACTCTGATATATAAATCTTCATATTTTTCATATAAACTTCATATAAGTTCTGAAGAAATAAAAATTATATTTGCGTTACTTTTTCTTAATTGAATTTAAAGGCGCTAATGGTTTGGTTTATAATATTTAACCAATGGTTTAAACCATTAACTTATGGATTGGATTGGTTTGGTTTATATTTCTTAGTAAAGGTGTTGATAGCTAGCTACTCTGTGTTTACCAATTAAAAATTATTATTGTAAAAAAATAAGAATAGTTGAATAAATATTTCTTTATAAATAATCGTGCATGAATTTTAAACGTGTCATAAAACAATATGTGAAACTTATTTCTAATGATTTAAGTAATAATCTAAATTAATTTTACTGTATAAATATTTATAATATAAAAAGTTGTGCATATTAATTAAAATAGTACGCTTGCGTAAAAAGTGCTTAATAGGAATTTTTCCACCTTTCAACCTCGGTTCCATTCAGTTTTTCGGCCAAATTATACTCTCAGGGTCATATATCTTGCGAAAGAAATAGGGCATTACCATAATACTTATTAACTGATGACTTTAACTGTTTTAATTCGTTTTCTAGAATATTGTAATTTTCATTGATATCTTTTACTTGAGAGTTTTAAGAAACTCCAAATAAAAAAAAGCGCTTCTATTAGTGGTCTAACTGCTCTCTTTTTTCTATGTATCCATTTTGATACAGAAATGTTTCGAATCATGTGGCTGAGCTTATTTAATAATGATTCTTTAACGTATTGATTTGTTTCGTCTAACATCTTAATTAAAACATTATAACTCTTGCAAATTTCGCTTAAATCTAATGTCGAAAAAATCACATGATAACTAAATAGGATTTACTTAAGGAGTCTGCCATAACGATGTCGGACAGTGTATTTCTATAATTTGTATTAAATAGCCAGAAAAATCGTAGAGTTGACTATGTTTTGAAATCTTTAGTCCGTGAGTACTTGTCTGTGACAAAAATGTTTCATTGATAAGTGGCGTTATCGTTTCTGTAGCAGTTATAAATGTGATATTGTTCCAATATCACATTACCATAAAACAATTAAACTTCGCCATTTACATTTTCTTTAGAAGATTTTTTGTTGTTTAGACATTATAGGTTAATTTAAATTATAGCGACATTAATTAATTTTACTTACATAGTATAATAGCGTAATTTTATAATTAATTGTTAAAATGTACAATTTATTTTCTCTAATCATTACAATATTAATAAGTAAAATGTTGAAAAATTAACACAATATAGTTATTTTTTATAGACTATTATATATTATAAAATAATAAACATATTTATGACACCTTACATTGACATGAGTGTACTATGTTTTTGTTTCAAATATTTCTGACTGATAAACTTTTTAATAATAGTTAAATTATATAAAACTTTTACTAAATTATAAACTATATTAATTTATTATGCATTAAAACATTTATAGTATTAGCTATGGAATATGATATATGAATTGATGCACAGCTGTTTTGAGTATTTTTATTAAACTCATTACATTTTAAATAAATTCAAATTCATATAAGATTGCTATTTTTGTACAACATTTTTAATTTTAAATCTATACTTAATTTTAATTTAATTAGTATTAAATAATTAACTAATTAAATTTTTTTATGCCTAACTTATAGTTTTAACGATATTAGAATAAAAAATTTAAATATATTTTTTAATAAGTTTTTATTTTATTGAGCACATACCAATGCAAAAAGCATTTAATATATAAAATATTAGAATTGTTAAAAATTTTTTTTGCATTAAACTTTAAAAATTATTTTGAAATGCAAGTGGCTATAAGTACTGCCGGAAGACTTGTTCGAGCTATTCAAATGCAAAGCCTATAAATTAAATACTTAAATAATTAAGAGTTTTACAAAATTTTCTACAATAACCGTTAATTTATATATTATTTTTATAAGTCAAATTATGGAAGAAGCGATTGAACAAGATGTAATCGACGAAAAAAAATCTATTAACTTTAGTGGACCGTAATGAAGACAAACTTGGTCTAACTTTAATAAAATGGGCATTCGTCGACAGAAATTGTGGTGGTTTTCACAACGAATGTCTCATAATAGCCGATAATCATAATTATACAGCTGTTAATTTGGAGAAATACACAGCTGTTTTCGATCTATGCGTATCTGTATGCCGAGATCCAGTTAAGTGCTGTTTCTGCAAAAAACTTTAGATGCAGAATCTGCGCACATAAAACAACATCTTATATTAATAATAAAGAAGGTAGATTTAATTGTTCACATCGATCTGGTTGTCAAAATTGCTACTATGTTGAACTAACATCACAAGAAAGGGAGACATTCCATATATATACAGTACGATGTTTGTACTGTAATATTGGTACTGTGGTTTCAAAAAATGTTTTAATTGAAAATTATTTCGTGGTTAAAAGCGACAAACATGACTGTGTCAATGAACTTAAAACATTCGAAGAGTTCCAGTTTGAAGAATCAACAAATAATGAACATTAGAGAGACACAATTATTAGTCATTTGAGAAGATAGCTGAAATTATCATAAAATGCTTTAAGATTGGCAAAAAAGACCGAAAACACACGAGAAAAAACATTCGATCTCAATATTAGAGAAATCAACACAATTCAACACGAATTTCTTGACTTTCAAATAACAGAACAAAGACTTCAACGATGTTTTGAAGAATCGCAACGTTAACAGAACCGTTATATTGAATACAACCACAATAATAAAACACACAGGATTTCCGGGTCCATCTTCGGAAATCTGCGTCGCCACGGGTCCATCCCCGTGGTGACCAAACATTCACCACAGACTGACCAAGCTAGTGATACTACGTCAGCCATGGATATGCTGTACACAAATTCGACGGATAAAGCAGATCAAATTCAACGAAATAATATGTGCACCATAAATGTCAGGATGACCGGACAGTTACAACTGGTTTAGGAGAACCAATTTTATCGAAAGACTGAATCATGGAACTCCATTTTGGAACGTATTTTTTGTGCATATCGTGTGCCCCTAAATGAATGGAATAAATACAACTTATTTGACGTAAGATCGCGTGTTAATTCTGGTAACACATTAGTTAAATCGGAGCTCTATAACAGTTGTATAATTCGTGATATAAAATTTTATGATTTTTTTGTATTCTATTTTTGCCTTAATTTTATAACTATAATGCTTATTATATCTTAATACTATATAATGTTTATTTACCACTGATATATGTAATTTAGTTAAGGTAGAGAAAGACTGAATTAATTAGTCTTCAAAATATATTATGCTTCTCGGAATCTAAAGTAGTTATTAACTGCTTTTAATTACTATAAACTATTATACTTATTTTATTCCAACAAAAATGTTTATTTTTGCTTTTGAAATGAGGCATTTTGTAATAATTCTATTATTAATATTGTTTATATTCATGACAATTTTATAAGTATGTTGTTTACATACCATTTCCGCTTATAACTAACATATTTTTATAAAAAGCTTATGATTAAAAAACATTAAAATTCCTAACTTATTAATCAATTGTAATATGCATATATAAAATGCATATAGATTTAATAACTCTCACATATGCTTGTGACAAGATAAAGAGTTGACAATGTATTTGCTTTAAACAATATTTTAAACTATTGTTTTACATATTTGATAATGTTTAATCAATACTAAAGAATAAATAAAAATAATTTCAAGTGTTTAAAATTGTCTATTGATTTGGTATTGCACTCGCCTCGACCGATCAATATCACACTATTATTATATTTCTCGTATTTTCCCTTTTAATGCTTCAAGGATTAGTTTCAAGAAAATTAAAAAATTTTGAGTAATAAGATTCTAATAATTGTATATTTACTTATCTGTTTATTCCAGTATATAAAATGATCTGGACTATATAAGTACTTAAAATATATTTAAAAATTATTAAAATTGGTCCTTCAAATAAAGATTGTAATTACATTGGCTGTTCTCTATAATAGTGCTTATTTCTTATCATAACTATATTACTTATAATATAAAGTAATGGTCTAGGTCTATTATTATAGTTTTGTGCTGCTCTAATTTGTTTCTCTTTTATTTTTTTGCTTCCTGAATTTCTTTAAACCATAATTTTTGTGAAGATTCAGCAAAATAATCAATACTTTCTACCATTTGTTTTTGATTTATTGAGACATCAGCAAATGTATACGGCTGTCTATTATAAAGTAACTTAAATGTAGATTTATTTGTGGAACTATGTTTTTTAGTATTTATAGCAAAATAGTATTTTAGTATTAAGTATGGTATGAATAAATCCCACTGTTCATCTGATAACGATAAATAATTTCTTAATTGACTTTTTAAAGTACTAATATATCTTTCTACATTTGAATTACATTTAGGATTAAAAGCAGTGCTTTAAATTTGGACTATAGGCGTGTGACATGCAATAATATTTTGAACTATTTAAGAAAGAAAAACTGTACCCCTGTTGGAATGTAAAATTCTAGGAGAATGAGTAGTTATTACATATTCGTATAAAATTTTCCTACTTTATGTGTATCGGAATTTGGTCTTGCTTTCATTTCGACCCAATTTATTAAAATATCAGTGCAAACAATTATTTTTATTTATATTTATAGTTTGTTTTAGAGACCAGTAATATCAATCTGACATTGCTCAATTACTCCTTTTACTGGTATAATTTTGGAATTACCTGAAATTAATTTTCTAACATGCTTATTTAATTGACATTGATAACACTGCTTGCAAAATTCAAAAATATTTTTTCTCATTTCAGGCCAAAAATATTAACTGGCAATTTTTGAATAAGTTGAGTCAGGAGAAGTTTATAAATTGGCAAAACACCATAAAATTGTTTTCGCGTTAATACTGTATATTATTTTTTTAGAATATTAACTATTGTAATAATATACATTAATAATCAATTGTTATGTTTCGAGCTGAGTCTATTTCAATAGTAATATCAAAAACAGCATAATAAACGAGTTTAAAAGGATTGGCCAAACTATTTGCAAAATGCAATTCTATGTTAAAAAATTCTTCTTTTGATTAATTTATATATTCATTATCCTATTGATTTTCAAAGTCTGAATTAAAATTAAAAACGTTCAAACAAACTTGACTTTTAATTTGTTTATAAGTAATTGATGGACAATTGGGTGACAACTTGGCACCAAGATTATTGTGAAAATCAAAATAATCTCTTTAATATTTATCATTAGCGAAATGTGGTTAATAAGATTTACATTGTATTATTTCTCCGTTAATGTTAAGTGCAATATAATTCAAAACATTGTGTATAAAAGCTAATGGGTTTAGATTTAAATCACCTGAATTTGCTTGATGTTGGACCAATCCTATAATAAATTGGCATGGCCTTTAAGTCATGTAAATTTAATCATAAACATTTTGTTCAGAAGCCAAGTTTATAACTTTGACTTCTTTTCGCTTAATCATTATTTTGCACTTCATTGTTGAATTGCTTTTGCATGAGCATTAAATAAATTAGGTGTAATTGCTAATTTTCTAAAGTATAAACTAGCTTCTGTTATTATTAGTTTAGGACTAGGTTGTTCTGTAGTTACAATATTATTTGCAACAACAACACTTGAAACGATAAAATTAAATGCATCTATTCCTTTCGTTAATACAATTCTTATCGAAACATATTGATTAAAACTTTATCAGAATTAAAAATATCTCCGTGAAGTATTCCATACAATGTGATTTCTTTGCTTTGATTTACAATTGCTGAACAATCAGTATCAATAGCTTCAGTGTCATCTTTTAATTTTAAAAAACTAGCAAAACAAAGATGTCTTGAGCAAATTACTTTGTAGATATTAATAGATCTATCCACGCTCTGAAATGGATAAATGTTAGAACTGTGTAATATAGGAGTTTTTCCATAAAATTATATCAATATGCTCCCAAATTGTATTTAAACTATAGTTAATCAGTGAAACCCATTTATTTTGAGTTTCAGGTAAATCAGATACATCTTCAGAAGTTACTTTTATTGAGAGAAAATACATTTTGAAATCTATATACTCTTTTGCCAATTGAGGAATGTCAAATTCCACTGAAGTTCAATTTGTAATAGAACTTGTTGATCGAATATCAATAAATTTTGAACTTTCTATTCTTGTTTGAAACATGATTTCTATAAATAAATCTAATTCACATTTTAAAGTTTCACTTCCCCCCTATGCAAAAATGGTATCTTGAATTTTTTTAAATTGATGTTTTTTTCTTATAATTTTCCTTTAACACTTTTTCGCTTAAAACATTTTCATTTAACACGCTTTGGTTTTCTTTTTGACTTAAATTTAAATGATTAAATCCTTTTCGTTGTTTTTTTCCTTGATTTTCTCTTTCTTTTTCGACCTGTCCCACTCTGTTGTTTAAACGTGTTTGACAAAGCTTGAGAAGTTCTCTAAACTCGATATTGGATTTTGTTAATTGAATTATATCTTTTCTTTCAACAACGTCTCTAATAATAACATTTTTTGTTTCAAATGCTTGCTTAATAATAAATTTTGAAGAAGGAATGCCAATTCTTCTGGAAAATGAAGTAAACCATCTCGTTGTATAATAGGTTTTGTGGATTTTTCCCCAGATCTTGGTTAAAGTAGTAGTTTTCATAATCACACATTTCGTAACATTTTTTAAACTTTGCCATTTTAAATAAGAGCTATATATGTTTTAAAGTAAAAAATAATAAAACAAGTGTTGTTATTTCTTTATGACAATTAATAAAATTCAATTTCTCATCCAAAAATCAATTGTTTATTGATTAAATTATATTTTTAAAATTTAATAATGAAGAAAAATGTTTTTTTATGGTAATTTTGTTTCGTTGAATCTTTCAAAATTATCCATATACTTATTAGAATAAAACTATTTTTTAATAGAAAATAAAAGTTCTTATATGATAAGCTTTTTAATTTTGAAAATACATTAAAATCTTGTAATTGGAAATTTGTAATTATATTTATATAAATTATTAATTAATTTTTATAACGATTCTGACATGAATTTAAAGGAATCTAAAAATAATACGTTATCTAAGGTAAAAGATAAACATATTTCTTAAGTTGATGGTAAAATATTACATATTTAAAAGTATATATATGATAACGCATTTATTATTTCAAGGCTGTCAAGACCACACAGGTTATGAAAGAAAATACAAATATTTTTAGGAACTTAATATTACAGATGTTATATGCAGCACATCTAAATTTACCATTGAGATGATTATTGTTACGATCTTTAAAATTAATAAAATCTCCATTGGCATCAAAACAAAAAGTTTATCACAAATGCAACACTTTGAAGCATTATCAAATAACTGTTGTTCTTTTTTATTTAAAAGAATCATATCTTTGACTTTTAATTGTTGTTCCAGTAACCTAATCACACAGTTCTTTCAATAAATTTAAAAATACTTCATCAGAGTCTCTACCACGATGTGCATTAGATTACTACAGATTTGTTGTTTATAATAATCATGCTGAATCCACATGCAATATTCTGTTGATAACTTATTTTCACTACCTTTTTTCTCATTATTATTCTTTAAAATATTGTTTCAAAATAACAAAATATCAAATATTGGTATTCAATAGAGTGTGAATATGATTTAAAACTTAAGTTACAATTAATTTCAGTTGGCAAAACAGCTAAAAAAGACTTAAAAATACAGCAAAACCTTTCATTTTCTAACAACGAAACTTTCTTTTAAATTCAGAAATACACGAACTGCATCAATGGTGATATGCAAAATTAAATGATTCTAATAATCTTTTAAAGTTTTTAATATAATAATAATGCTTGTTTATAAGCATTAAATTAATTGATCGCCAAGCATCTTTTTTAGAGATTTGTATTGGAACAACTAACAAATTTATATCAGTGAATGTTGACCACCCGTAAAAGTTTATCTTAAAATCAAACTTTGATTATCTTTTTAAAACTTTGATTCAAACTAACAGGAAATGTCAAAAATTTTGTCACAAGTAATTTTTCTTTTTTTTGTATAAACTTATTCTTAAAGCATTTAATCTTTTATCAGTTGCGTATAAAGCAGCTAAGATATGCCCAATAAAACATTTATTATCTTAGTTTTTAATATTTATTATTGCTTTTTATATTTTAATCTTTTCGGTAGCTCAACATAACAACCATCATAACTAGTATTTTCTCCTATTCTAACATCAAGCTTGTCTATTGAATCAACAATCAGGTTTGAGCCTCTTTCTTGATAATTTTCAATTTTTGAGTCAATATCATAACATGAAGCTTTGGGCTATCATTGTAGACATACCAAAATTTTTTGTGCAAAATTATCCTAGTTGATAACTTTTGATATCTCCATAATTCTTTGAAAAAGTAACTTGTAAACAAAATTGAACTTTTATTGAATACATTTGTTTTAAACAAGCACTAATTAAGTCTTTTCTATCTTTTTCATAAGTTGAAATAATTCATCACAATTATTAATTAATTTAACAGGAAGAAGTTCGTATTTTTGCAACAATGAATTGAATACTCTTTTTGATAATACAAATGATAAAATTTTTGATAATAATGGTAGTCTATTTCTTTTTCAATATCCAATTTGACGAACACACTTCACAATGTTTTTTTAACGGATTTATATGCTTATAGTTTTTAAAACAAATATTACACTTCAAAAATCACCTTTGCGAATATGGTCTTAAAAATAAACAAAAGATTTAATTGTTGAAATACAAATCGGGCATTTCAAATGTTTTTGTTTATAACCTTCATGATAAATAAAACTAATTTTTTAAGTTGTTCTGAAGTCACATTTATTACACTTCGACAATTTATTTACTATAAAACATTAAAAGTATTTTGTCTTATTTATTTAACGTTTTAATTTGAAAAATAAAGTCAAATTTTTGTATTAAAACATTTTTTTGTGTTTTTATCCCGAGATTATAGCGTCTATAATTTCGGGAGAAAAATTATATTTCCATTTGCTAAGTGTAAGTTTATTATTTTCATCTCGTCAAAATTTATAAAAGGACTGCTGATTTACCTGATTTCTATTGCGTGCACATTTTAACATGAATTTTATTTGTTTTAGTTTCTTCTTCTTTGTTCTCATCTCCCAACACATCAAAAAACTCTATTCATATAAGATTATTCAGTAAAACTTTATTTAAATAATTCTAAACATCCTATTTTAACTTTCTTCGATTTTATAATATTTCCATTTGTTTTTAGTTTTTTAGATGTATTATTACTTGAAAGATCAATGTTATCTGCTTAATTTATATTTTCAAAACATCTTTACAATATTAATTATTTAAACTTTATTGGGTATAATGTATTAAAATCTTGGTTTAATTTATTATTATCTTTGGATTTTTTAAAAATGATTTAATAATATACTTAAGAACAGATCGTTAAACTGCTTTTAAGAGAATTATAAAAAAAATCAATATGAATCGAAAACAATAACATTCGATGATATAAATGATTTACACTTATATAAACGGTTGAAAAAGTTTAAGTTATTTTCTAAATTAATAATAATTGACAATAATTATGATAATGCAGAAGATAAAGTTAAACTCTTACTTAATGAAATAAAAAGTTTACAATAAAACATTAATACAATTAAAACAAAAAAAATTTTAAAATTAAAATTAAAGTTATTCGTAAAATTACAAAAATCTATAATAATACTTCTAAAATAAATAATTAACAAAACGACACATTCATAGAGAGATCACTTTTATCATTTAAAATAACGATAATTAAAAATAGGATAGGTGACTTATATGTTAGTGTGGTATCGGCTTAAGTTTACACTAGTTTTCACTGTCCCATACACAGTTTGTTTGTGGCAAGTGGCGATCAGTTCCAGCAGTCGATAAATATTGTGAATGTGTGGGCAGACACCAATAGCATCATAACGGATAGGTGATTAAGATATTAATGTTGTATCGGCTTAAGTGATCACTAGTAATCACTGTCCCATACACAGTTTGTTTGAGCAAGTGGCGATCAGTTCCAGCAGTGGACCAAGTTGGTGGAGCCTTCCTCCAGAGCTCTCCACTGACCATTGGGACGCACCCTCCATCTATCTGACTGCGGGAGCATGATTATGACGTACTCAGGTGTTATTGCTTAACAATAGTTTTTTGACTCAGAAACTGGTGGACCCTTGTTCATGTAAGTTTGGTGAAAATTCGATAAAAATAAAGAACAATCGGAAAAATTTATCACTTCGGGATTAGCTACATTGACAGTGTTAAAATTATGTAGTGAGCACAATTGTGACTGTTTGTTTGATGTCTGCATATGGTAGTTTGATTTTATTCCTTAAGTAATTTTATTAGAAAAATATTTTTAAACATTTAAGTTTTTATAAAGAAAACCACAATGGCTTGTGATAAGAGAAATACGATTCATATTGATTTACATTCACTAAACAATTACGAGCAAAAATTAAGCGACGTTCTTCGTCTTCTCTCGCAAGTCGATGCGCTTCAGTGTCGCGCTGTTGTATAACTATGCGACGTTCTTCGTCCTCTATCGCCAATCTGTGTTCTTCTATATCTCGAGATCGTTTATCACGTCTTTGTGTCTCATCCATTCGTTTAAATTTCATAGCGAGTTTTCTCCGATTATTTTCTTGACTCTTGTAAGCTGAATTTTCACGTATACGTTGCTTATGTTCTTTATCTTTCATTTTACGTCGTTGTACATTAGTTAAATAAGCTTCTTCCATGGTAATAAATAAGATTTAAATAAGATAATATTTGTTAGAAATGAAGTAAAATATTGAAAGCGGTAACAAAATTTCAAATTTTTTACAACAATAA